>WEDG01001726.1:0-85972 GCA_017591395.1 Schistocephalus solidus
ACTCTTTAGCAACATATTTGTGCTATTAATCTCAAAGCTTAAACTTCCATCCCGCATCTAAACATTAACATGTTTGGCAGACGTGCAATGGTAGATCCAGCTTTGAATCGCAAACTTATCACAGATTTACCCGCTTTCTGACTTTTTAAATGCATTCTCAATTATGCAGCAATTTAACCGAAAAACCAGCAATGAAACACACCAAAAGTTACACTCATTAGCCAAATGGAGCTTAGTGCAATTGGGGAATAAAGGATACTAAGTTGCAACAGTACTCTTCGGTCGTCGCTGCATTCCATATTCCCCCGAACACTGTCGGCGCAGAGATGGTGAGTTGGTCATGGAGTAGTTAACAGTGATTGCAGAATCGCTTCCCTTAATCACCTCAGCCAGGTGTCAAGATAGAGTTGAGAAGTCCGGAGGCTGACAGAACTCAAAACCCTGACCATGCCCGCCACACCTGCTTGGTCCACACACAATGAATCAGGATGTCATCCAATGTGCCACGAAGGCCACATTAGGAAGGAGGCATGGTTGCCTGCCTGCCTGTCCTGAGAGGTGAGACTGTCTCTTTATATCAAACGTTCATAAGTCAAAGTATTTTGAAGCAGCATTTCTCTGACACGACGAATGCAGCGTAGGTTTTTCGAAAGTGTTAATGTCAAGAGCTCAGAATCGGGGTTATCATTCAAATTCCCTTGCTTTACGAATATTAGCGCCGTATTTGCGCAAATCAATTACCGCTGACAAGCATTAATTTTTGAAACATACAGTCGAATATTTAAGGTTGTTTCAGTTGTATAAGCACTTCAGCAATTTTTCACTAAAAACAACTGCGCTGGTATGAAACAGCATAAGAGTTAAAACGTCGTGATCATAAACTAATAGCTTCTATTGTTTGTTTTAGTATTTTTTTGTCTTAAATTTAAATGACCAATCTTAGATCTTGAGCTAACTAACAATTGCACTAATGGCTTGTCATCAGATCTTTAGTGGTCTGTACTCAAAAATGAAGGAAAGTAAATATAACTTAAGAACCATTCTTGATATTTCTATTTTACTTTGTCCATTTTAACTGTTGTCCCTAAGAAAAAGCACTCAAACAGTTTTTCACATCCATATGCGTTTCGGTCTAATAAAATGCTGCAGTTTCAATGAAAATTTAAAGGACATTATCATACTTGAATCAAAAATTCAACACTGCTTTCCAAAAAACATCTTAGTTGCTAATATATGTATTAAATATCATAGGTTGATGTTTTCCTGTAGGTTAAATTTTACGCTGAAGGTAACGAAACAGTTTTGGCAAACTTCAGACTACAGTTTTGGGAATTGCTTTCTGCCTATAATGCAACTTGAGCAAGGAGGAGAATAGGTTCAACCTTACTATTGCTTAGTTAGAGCGTTTACTTCTTGTCATAAAACTGGAAAGAATTTAATACACTCAGGGGGGATGTTACTTATATAATAAATATGCTTTAGTTTTGAATCAAAATGATCGATAGATTTAAATGATCGATTTCATTATCATTGTAGGGTTGATCATGGAATTTCTACTACACCGCAGTTACATCCCATGCATCTGACAATATCAAAGTAAATTAAACGCTTTACGGGCGAAGAAATTTAATATTTAAATATTTCAAAAAAGAGCAATGCATACGCTTGAAAAAGGTAGTTCTGCCAAACGGGATCTAACTTTGCTAAAGTCCGACCTACGGCAATTAGCCAAACCAAAATAATGAGCCGACGTCCACTTCTTTGTCTTAATTAGTTAATTAGACCAACTTCTCTTTTGATGTCCTCATATATACTAATACGTTGGTCTGGCGATATAAAAAAATCGTTCATACCCACACTGACACAGAAAATGCTGTAAAACGCAAAAGAGATTGGCACTTTTGGAGTGAATTTTAATTGGGTTCAATAGATGCCTCTCAAGCTAAAGAAACTGATGGGCTAAATTGATAAGAAAGTTATCCTTAATAACATCGATGGTTCCTTTCGAGCTACAGAAAGTATTTAACATGCCCAGGTTATAAAGGCAAAGCGTAAATACCGAAAAAAGATGGGGACTCGTCAATAAAAATCCCACATCCGTTATTAAATATTACCACTTATTTGAATCAGTCACTATTTTTGTGTTTTTCACACAGCCTAAATGACAGGAAAAGCAGACATTATGAGTTGCAGAGAAAAATACGAATAAAGGCTCAACAGGGATCTCCTTCAAAGCAAAATAGCAGTTCCTCCGGCGATCCATTGCTATGAAGCAACAAATTTACGTTGAGACGTAGAAATCTGAAAATGGGGTTTGAACAAAGGCAGACAAAGGAAAGAATGTGCTAAGAGACATGCGTTTTCCCCGTTTAAAGTACGATTGATGGACTTTTGTTGGTTTGTTTGCAGTGAAGAAAACTGATAGTAGTTCATCATGTGAACAATTTATTTTCACATGTACATGCTAAAAGACATAGTGTACGGCTG
The DNA here is from genome assembly GCA_017591395.1 of Schistocephalus solidus. Taxonomy (NCBI): domain Eukaryota; kingdom Metazoa; phylum Platyhelminthes; class Cestoda; order Diphyllobothriidea; family Diphyllobothriidae; genus Schistocephalus; species Schistocephalus solidus. Next base: position 2,488 of record WEDG01001726.1, read on the forward strand.
ATTTGCAATGAATCAATTAAACAAGAATAGTTATCACGGATGCCCCATGGATTATGTGAAAGAAAATATTGTCACTTATGAGTCAACCTATTAGAAATTTAGGCACATGGGATTGTGAGTTTATAAAGACTAAAATTAGCCTACCGACATTATGTTTCTGAGATAAAATTAAACATAGCCGTTCTATCGAAAGACAACTGAAAAATGAATACTAACATACATATTTAGGATATATCTATGGGCCCCATTTTTATGTAATTGGTGTACTGGACACGTCATTGTAAACAGGTTATTGAACACAATTTGGCCCTGCACAGGAGTGCCTCTCAAAAACTGTTAGCCAGAGGCGAGTTCTGACATGTAATCACCGAACAGACTTGACAAATTGCTATTGGATGACAGCCCATAAGTATTACCCATTCGTTCTCCCGTCAACAATCAACCATAAAAATCCAAAATCTGAATGGCTATTAGGTAAGCTAGAGGGGAATAGAAAGGCTATATGTGTTTTGTTGCATATTTTGCTGCTTTTACCGATCATGGTCCCCCATTCCTTCAATTTAAGACAGTCGGTTCTATATGGTTTGCTTTTGTAATTATCTAAGTTTTCTAGTGAGTGCTTATCAATTTCAATTTTTGTTTTGTCAAAACAACTAGTCATTTAAATATAAAAGCTCACTTTAAATTTTTTAAAAGAAACAATTTTTAAATTACATTTTCTTATATTTTCATAATTGCTGACCTGGGTGGCGAGCTTGAGAACATTTCTCTACGAAGGGAATCAAACTATAATTTCCTTTTCTGAATTACCCTCTAGTAGTTTTTATAACAAAACTTTTAATCTCTTACCTGTGGAGCTATCTTTAATTGGCTTAAGTACAGACAGAGAGTGCAAAGAGGGCTGCCCAGTTTTACGTATTTTCAAGAAAGGTGACTGCTTTGGAAATGCTTCTGTAATTAATTATATTCGTTTTAACATCAAAGTAGTGCAATTTAACACCCAACATATTTTGTTAAGACAGCGAAAGTATGAAGAGGAGCAGAAGTTTACATGTTCCTCTAAGTGAAGGAAACTCCCTTCAGCGACGGATTTTAACAAATGAAAAAGAATGCTAGAACCATGATACATAATTTGTTTAAATTTAACAAGCTGTTATGCCAAGAGCAAAGCGAAGAGAAGTGACAAAAATATGAACAACCGTTTAAAGGAATTCTTAAAAATACATTTCATTTGAAGTACCAACATGATGAATCTTTGAAATTAAGAATGAATTGAAAATCATCAACAGAAAAACTAAAATAAGTCGGTAACTACACGAATATGTGCTTTGGTTTCCTTATAGATACTTCAGCGGTAAATTGGTTTTTGATATTCAGTTACATGTATTTCTGTTCGTACTTCTGATTCATATTTTTTTCCCCATAAAAGCCTGAGATATCAGATTATGTGAAAGCACTTTCAAAATAATATTCTAATATGGATCTGTTTCCAAGGTCAAATCGCCATTTTTAATAAACCCTATTTTTATTATAATACTTTAGATAACCACAATATCATGTTTACAGACTGCTGAGGCAGGTAGTTAAGACAACATTTTGAAGATCACTTTGGCATACGTTTCCTAAACTACAGTACAGTGCTATGCCAGATAAAGCTTAAGCCGGACTGCCGATTTAAGAAGCATTTCGAAACTTATACGAATGGAACGCTTCCTTCCGCAGTAGTTAGGTCCTTTGAAATGCAAAAGAGAATAAAAATCTACTCATAAATACTCCTGCTACTTCTAGCGGATTAAAGTCGCTGTGCGGCTGCTGGCGGGGCTTTAGAGCGAGTCCTAAGAGAGAACGAGGCAAGTGAGTCCTATAAACGATCGCTGAGGGCCTATCTACAATTGGAAATATTCCCGATCGAAATCGGCAAGACAAAGAGGCCATGGTTCAATGGCTAGGGTATTGGACTTCTGATCAACAGGTCGCGGTTTCGAGCCTTGGGTGGTGCACTACCTAGGGTTATGTATGATTGGCTGATGACGGAAATAACCATTCCTTTCTCCCCTGTCTTTTTCGCAACTGTTCGTCTGTCAGTAATGTGTTTACTTCCAACAACGTTTCCTTCGTCTAACAAGCATACATCAGCTTTATCTCAAAAACTTTAAACTACAAGGTTAAGTAATATCTGAAAAAACGCCATTTAGAGATAATTAAATCAGGTGACCGTGTATGGGGGGGGAGTAGAACCAGAACATCAAATTCAATAGTATTCAGTAGTATTCAGTAGTATTAGTAGTAGTAGTAGTATTCAGTAGTATTCAGTGGTATAACTTTAAGCGCGGCTTCTTCATTCCAGGGACGACCGTCGTTTATGTCAAAAACACGTGCATTGAGAGGGAAAAATACTGGGAGGGAGGAAAAACTGACCTTAGATATCTTTTATAAATACACCTACATAAAAATCATCTCAGAAGCCATAACACGCATGTTATATCAAGCAGCCTAAGACCTGGGAGAGCGATTTATTAATTTCCCAGTTATTCTAGCGGACAACTGTAACACATCGACAGAGCAACAACCCTTTTTAACACTTAGTATCTTCATTGTACGTCTAATTACTATGTTATAAATGACAAGTGGTTATAGAGAGAGACACATAGATATTAAAGGACAGTGAAGTGGTTGATTTGAAACCACCAGCCTAGGTTCGTCCAAGGACACCCAGTTGCCTTCAAAATGACACACTTAATTAGTGAGTTGAAAAAACAGTCACAACAGACAAACATGTCCACTGAGTCGTTAGACTATCTTGTTGAGGGTACTTTCTGCCAAATCTGTGGAGTAATATGGATATCAAACCACATTTGCACTTTCATTTCCCAACATTGGACAAATATATCCCATCTTCGTATGTATGGCAAATTTCGTAGGTTTCAGTTTTCTAGCTGTTAAAGGTAAACTAGGTTGCTTTCAGGTTTCGGGAAGGATTAATAATCAGATGTTTGGTTATCAATTCCACATGTGCAAATGCAATGAACCAAAGGTCAAAAATTAATTTTTATTCGGTTAAGGGGTATATTGGTAAAAATACTTCGCTCATTCCTTTTAAGCTAATGATTATCTATAATTTGACAGATAAAACTATGCCTTCGAATGGTCAACAATTGTTGTAAAATACTGAAAACACTGTGTTCGGTACGCCACAGCAATTTCAACAATTTCCTAGGGATGACGAACTAGGTTGCCCTATCTGACGCCTGATTTGTTCAAAGGACACGGATACTTGACTGGTTTCCTTCATATATAAAAACCTCTACTGTCCTTATCACTTAGTTGATTGAAATACGAAGCCCATATGAGACAGTTGACTGGAATGGAAAAGTGACAATTTGTTAATGAATGTTCGCGTCACTATTTTACCTGAACATAAAAAACTTGTCACGGCCTACTGGGAAGTAGAAATAACTCCAAATTATCTGTCGGTGCATAAGTTTGTTGACGAAAAGGATTCGGATAACACAGGATAAACTGGGAAAGATATACCCTATCCGCAAATAGCAAAGCATCCGAAAAATCCTTTTTTATTCAAAAGATATTTAAATAAGTATAGTGCGGTAGTAAAATAATTTTTTCGCCAGAACGTCTGCAAATAAGTTAGCCAAGATTATATTCGCCATGAGGAGTAAACGTCCAAGTCAAGGGCAGAGACAAATTATAGCATATTATGCAGTTGGGCTACCAGACGCAGATATTCTGGTGGAGGAATTAAGATTAAATGGAAGCCAAATTTTTGACCATCCAGAAAACGCAAATCAAAAGTTATCGAAAGTAATCAATATCTTTTCCACCCTAAGGGATCCCACAGTGACTAAAGAACGTAGGAAATCCCTCTATTGTTACTCTGGATCCTTTCCAGCCTTCAGTTGGATCACAACTACTGCATTTTCTGGGTGGAATTAACTTGTATTTGCATTGCTTACAATTGAACATCTGACGCCAATTAAGTAGGTTCTAGTTAGAAAGTGTATATTTTTCCCGTTTACATGCCCTTCTTCGGATGGGAGGGATGACAGAGAACGCTGGTAGATTGATAAGGTAATGCTTCGGGTTTTTATGGCCCCATTCTCTCAAAATTAATCCTGACTACCTCCTCAGACCAGAAACACAAATATGCGCGCGTACATGGCGCAGATGGTTTACAGGTGTCTAGCAACTTGGTCGCCAGAAATGCATAAAACCAAAGTTCATAAGTGCCTCGACATCTGCCGTCCTCTATCGCTAAAGATCGGGAAATTATTCGAGCAGTAAAATGTGAGCACGTTCTATTGGCTTGCCGAAGCAGACAGGATCCTTATGCATCGCAAAGGGCACGAACAGGCAACCAAATACCAGGTCGAAGTTGGTCAAGTTATAATAACAGAGTGGATCCTCTGTGTCATCGTGAGCGAGCGCATATTTGCGTTCCTGGTCCAAACTGTAGATAAGGGTTAGAATAATCGAGGCAGAATAAGTCCGAAACACTATGGCATCGATCTATCCACATTCTCTGCCGTCAATATCACCTCAGTCATCATAATTTTGCCGACTTCAGCATCGTATTTGGTTGCCTGTTCATGACCTTTGCCGCTCGTACGGAAGAAATTTGCTACGGGAAGCCAGAACAGCAGTGTGCATACATTTCTGATTGAATTTCTTAATCCTAACTGAAAAAGTCAACAAGTAATATGGAGTAAATGAAAAATTGTAGCAAAAAAATATCTTTAAAAATTAAAATCTCACGGAATGACACATAGATGTACCAATTTTGGTTAAGAAAGCATAGTCAATTTTAGAGCAGTTAGAGGCAAATTATATTATGCGACTAAAGGGGTAATAATGTTCTTGACCTACGATGAAACTTAGAGAGCTAAAAAAGTTTAAAGAATGTTTGGAAACTGTAACGCCTCTATGAAGGAGAAAATTTCCTTCTGTAGCTCGCAAACGATGTAATGGTGCAGAACGCTGAAGGATGAGGGGGTGAGATTCGGCTCCGTCACGTTTAACCGAATGTCGTCGTTGACGCATAAATTACCATAAAACAACGTACTTTTTCCTTCCGCTTGCAGTCCTGCCCATAGAAATTTTCTCAACTGGAGTGACTCAGTGCACAAGCCTAGTGGAATTAATTACGTTTGGATTTGGCAGGAGCAAGAGGGTTGTTAGGTGGGTTGGGTGGGCACTTTCAGATGTAAAAATGAGTGATCAAACCTCCGGGTGGCCCTTTGCAAGTGCATGCTCGAAGGGCGCGTAGAGGACTGCTAAAGAGTTTAGTTTTTATGCCTTCTCCTGCTACTGTCTTCACCGAAGATCAGATGAAAAACAACGCCTTTCCGGATTTCATTATAGGCCGGGTGGCAGGGGGCGTTGAAACAAGCAACGAAGGCGAAAACTGATGAATGAGAAATAGGGGAAAATATATATATACATATATATATGGATATACATATATCATATATATATATATATATATATATATACATAGCATTATTTGAATACAAGCATGTATTTAAGAATTAATGAAATATGCAACATGACAGCTAGCCGACTATTTTATGCTTGCGTAACTTTTCAAATTTTGGCTTTCTAAAGATGCAGTGGACTAAGAGGAGAAGGAGGTCGTTTGATTTTGTGGATGGGGACATCACAGACACACCAATTTTAATTTGGTTGCATTTCTAGTGTCAGCCAATTGATAACACATCGCAACATCTTCAGCGAATACAAGCACAGACGGACCATTTGACTTTGTACCAGGATAAAGTTTCTTCTAATCAGTTAATTTTTTTCCTTTTGGCAACTGAGTAAACTGCTGATTTTCAGGGTATTTTTTAAAACTCTATTGAATATTGTACTGTTTCCAGTCTCCTCAGTATAACAAGAAAGACCTTGTCGCTTACAATTATCATCATTGCAAAATACGCCTGTCTTGAAGGCCTTTATGTAAACAATCAGCCATCAAGCTTTATTTGCCAGTTTGCGTCATATGTGTAGATTCATTCAAATATGAAAACTCAGTAAGGAAGATAAGATAATTATGGAACAATGTCAGGTCTGTAATCTGCTCCTGCTAAATTAAAGAAACTTCTTTAGTAAGTTACATCTTAAGAAATTATTTGTCAGGGTATTCCATGGATAAGTTTGCAAATTAATAGCCATAAAAGCCAGGGCATAATCGGTGCTAGTTCTGTCTTTTACTTAAATTCCGGTAAAATCCAGATGACGCAAAGTATCTTACCATGCATTCAAATGTTTGAATGGTCATTTTACTCCGGGCTGTTATTTGTAGGATGTTTGAATATACATAGAAATCCAAGAAGATATAACTGCTGGTTTGTAATAAAAATTATATAGTTATAAAAATTTAAAATACTTCAAAAATAAAGTGCCTAGAGTCAGCTTACCTCACCTGACTTACGCAACTCGAAAGATGATGCTTCCGGTTGGCACGATAATTTTGGTGTTCTTTATTATTTGGCTTAGTGATCTATTTAGAAAAAAACAACTGCGCAGACGCAGGTTAGGACAATAAGTATCCGAGAAATCCCCTGATATTTTAAACACCTTTCTTTAAGACACGATGGTTATGTAAAAAGAACTTCCTGAAACGGGTTAAGTGAATAATCAAAAATGCCAAGTTCGAGTTTGTCTAAATGTTATTAACAAGATTTCGGTTGTCACGTGCCACGGGGTAAATAATCGACACGTTGAGTGAGGTCAACACATCAGTCCCCAAGCGTGCTCGATACCTTCTTTGCGGGCGATTTAGTAGGACTGTCGAATGACATCCATTTAATAATGTCAACTCAAGTTATCTTAAGGCACTCACGGAGTTTGAGTAATAGTCAGAATCAACAAGAGATGTTTTACGTGGCCATTGCAAGTGCATTAACACAAACTCATGCGCTTATTTTTAACGCCTTTATTAAGTGAAAGATGGTCTGCTGAGATTAAAGCCAGCTTTGCTTCGGGATGCCAACACGGTGCGCCATTTTTAGCTGCCAAGTAATCGTCTGGTCAAATCTGAAAAAAGCACTTATTTCTCAGAAGTGAGGGCTTTTCTTGCAACTTTTAATGGAGCCGTGTTAGGTGCTGAATGGCATTAAGAGGTACAATACACAGATTTGTGAACAACGTATAGATATCTTTCTCTTTTGCAAGAGAATGAATAATCATGTAAGGTTGGTTATCACTATTAAGCTGACAACCAAGCAAAGCTATTTAAGTATCGTTTATGCGTCAACTTGACTATATATCTTTCTACGATTAGGCTGCAGACGATAACATGAGCTAAAATTAAATTGCTACTTAAATGTACTTTGACTTTTATAATAAATTTTCATATGGGTTATTACTACTCTCCCAGGTTTGGAAACATTGCTGGTAACATTCCAGACGGGAATGTAAAATTGTTCATATATTTGAGATTATCTTCAAAATATGTGAGATTAAAATAAAAGTTACAAGCAAAAACCGTAGATAGCTACCAAAAATTACGTTGATATCCACCAAAAAATTCTGATTTAAGTAAGTAAAGACAAAAACCACCTGTAGTTAAATATGGATGTCAAATAAAGGCCTGAAACGAATATATTATTGGACGAAAATTTCGACTTTTTTCTTAGGTTAAGAAACAGCCAGTACGTTTACGTCCTCGTTGTCTGTTGTAAGTGAAGCAGCAAATTTTTCAGGTTAACTGTTGAACTGTGGCCGGCGATGTTAAATGCTCATTAGTATTAGGCAGGAGGCCAGTAATCTAATAGGTTTACTTTAACTTTTTTGGTTTGAACTCAGCAACTGCTCTGCACACAAAAATTAAATAAATTAGCACAAAGTCAGGAGTAAAAACATTTTACCATTGACTTTCGAGGGTGGGGATCTGGGAGAAAAGTGCGTGAATCCAGGATTACTCCATGACTGCCGCTACGACTGTTCAAAGTGTTGACACTCACTGTATAGTATTTTTTTGAAGTTCTACAACGCAGATGGAAATAGGCGATTTGTAATTCATTTTCCCAACGGAAACAGATTTATATTTATTGACAGGTTTTGCACAAACGGGCAGTTTTTCAAGTTAGGCGTTTTAGTACTGCTCACGAGCCAAAACATCTTTTGAGACAAAAACTGTAGTCAACATTCGCATTTTAATCTAAAAATATGCATGAAGATAATAATGCATGATTAAGGTTTTTGAAGTGGAAAGCACACAATATTCAGTGTGTTAGTAAAGCAGTAGTTAAAATAAAAGTACTAAAGATGTTTGCATAATTTGTTCCTGCTTCTTTTTCGACCATGGAGATATCTTTTTAAACCCAGACAATATGTCTAACCTTATTCAGATCAGGCCTCGATAATGGCATTTTCAGAATTTATGGTCAATAATTGCCCTTTGGCCGCTGCTAGTTTATCACTAAGTGACAGCACCGAATCCATATGTCTTTCCCACGCGATGTGTGGGTTACACTGTGCGCGGACCAGGCGAGTATGCCACGTATGGGGGTTTTCAGCTTTGTCTTATCCACGGGGCTTAATGGTAGTGATGGCGTAGGAAGTACGATAGATGCTATGCAAGTCTACTATCATTGGAAACCGATTAATACGCAAGTAACCAGCCCTGCCCCCATTCTGCTGTAGGGTACACAGTGGACATCTTCGCAGGTGACTATATAATTGCTCTCAAACGCAGAAGTAAGTTCATGATAGTGAAAATGCGAATCCCAAGTGGTATGTCAGAGGAAGGAGAGACGTGCACTGGGATATGTTTATTAGGTGTCTGAAGTTTTGGATATTTGGCTCGTCTACCCATCTTCAGAGACTGGAGAGTCATGCTCACAACTCCCATTATATGACCCCTCTTTGCCTTGTGCCCGTTGATCCGCCTGTCTGGCTGCGTACCACCCGCATCTTCACCTTCATGCTTTTAACGTCCTCAGTGCCAAACATGATGGTGAACCATTCACGTAATGCGACTCGAAAAACTATTCGAATGGCAGCATTTCCGTACAAACCTTGCCTTCTTATGGATACTGCAGAGGTATTTATCGGCAATCTTGTTCTGGATGGAGTTCTTACCTCTAGTGGAATTCCGTGAAATGTGTCCGCTGTTGGCAGCTCAGGGTAGCAGTATAAACTGTCATACCCGGGAATAAAATCTGGCCAAATTTGGACATAGATATAAATATTTGTTTGACACATAATTGTAAAATAACGTTTTTTACTTTTTGAAAAAGAAATATTTGTCTAGCCGATAGAACAAGACTCGAGTAATGCAAATTGAATTTGCGGAACCTGAAAGTTTCAATGGAATAATAAATCTCTAATATGACGAAGTAACTACCTGGATATATCCCCGGTATATACCGTGCAAACGTAATTCTCTTTCTCAAGATACTTAGTTTAAGAAAAACAGTAAGTGAAATGGTACAGTTCTTGTGAATTTAAGGTTCTCGTGCGCATCTCCTCTCTTTAACATGAGGGCATATGAGTTCTGTTTTCAAAAGTAATTACTCGATTACCGCAAGCAATTCGGCGGAGGATAATAGCTCTTCAATATCATTTAAAGGAACAAGTTGTTACAACTACACTGTATACTGTAACCAAATGTTTGAATAGGTCACGCTGAACAAAGCAGTAAAGACTTGATTAATATAACCCCAGGGGGTTCCGTTCTACAAAGCCTCTACTCCGAAAAGAAGGTCCTTACAAAAATATTGCTCAATATGTGCTTTCCTCAAAAAACCGGAATCTACCACTGGGAAAAGGGACAAAATGCCTGGTAAGGAACTTTGGGCACAAGCTTAATTTTGTCTTTCCCTGTAGAGTGAACTAAATGTGGTGATGTTATCTTAGTTCGTTCATAAATATTCAAGAACTATCGTGGGCGTGAGTAGGAAAATAAAGAGCCTAGATGGTTAGCAGTGTGGCCCAGGAAAATCGCAGGTGCTGAGAATTATTTTGAGATGGTCAATGGAACGCTATTGGATAGCGGGTTTATTCATACATGGACCTCAGGAACCACACCAAAGACGAGAGTAATCTAGCTTTGCAGCAGTCTACTCCACCTGCAGAAGAAATTCTTACAGATCTCAAGATGACACTTTGAAGGCCACTTGTTCGAAAGCCCGTGTGTAAGTTGAAATAGGCGAGATGCTTGCAATTCCAAGAGATGAGTTTCCTAGTTCCATCCACTTCCGAACGAAAAAAACTATCAGATGCGGGGCACCCCGCTTTCTAATGTTTGCCAACAAATACATATTCACATAAATTACAATAAGTTATCGAAAAAAGGTGTAAACTGTGCAGGGTTTGTGTTATTTTAGAGACAATTTGTGCGCAAATAAAAAATCCACCGAAAAAAAGGCATCACCAAATGCGAAATGTTTAGGCATGCGTTTCTTTATTCTGCAGTAAGTTTCACTTTTTTTGTTTTCTTACATTTTATGAAAACTCAGAACTGTAAATTATTCCAAAGTATGTTTTCACAGATAAAATAGTAAATGCTGAAAGCGACTTTATGCGAAGTCTCAAAACAAGGCCTATTTTGAAGTAAACATATTTGCCACTTTGACAGATGCCGGACGCATTTAACTTATTACGCTTTTGAGGAAAACTTCTTAAGTGTAATCCCGGCCAAAAAGTGCCCAAACCATAACTTAGCACTACGGTCACGTCAAACTATTATAATTTTGAAATAAAAACTGCCTTTTGTATGCTATTCATTTGAGATTGTCCACGTTTTTGTAATAATTGCTTCATTCAACACTGTCAAATGAATATAGGGAAAATCCGCTTATTGCAATATGGCTACAATACACATAAAAACGATGTAAATCAGTGGCATTTACAGGCTCCTGTCCCCAGTTATACATTTTTCAAAAGCTATGAAAAGTCAAACTAAAGATATCGCACTTAATCTTTCGAGCCTTGAGGGCTGTTGAGGTATTTGCATTTACTAACATCCGATATTAAGTGTATAAGATTATAGAGGGATAAAACAGACTAGAAATGGGGAGATTTGCTCCTGTCTTGTCTGTCTCTAATCTAAATAAACAACTTATAAGACAAAAGTATCCCAACGACAGTGGAAAATCCAACTGGTTTTTGGAAGATAAATGTGCCAATGACTTGTGTTTATAAACTTTTATCTCAGGTGAGGAGACGTAAAGTAATTTAGACGCTCAAGCGCAAACCAAGCTTTACATTCACATTTAGTTACCCCTCAGTCAGAAATCGAAGTGCTTAATGGCAAAAGCTTTTTGCTTAGCACAGCTCTTTTCAGGCAATGTACGTAATGTAAGCAAATGTGGGTTGGATCAAGTATAAGGACGGTCGTCACATTGGAAAGAATATTTGACTTTTAAAGATTATAAAAATACCTAACCAGTGAAGCTTTGTGACACTATCATCACGGGCGTAACTTCCTGGCTTAGAAGGCTGCCAACGAACAGAATAAATTTGTCCTCACGAAATGAACAGTCGGGTAACACAAGCTCCTATTTTATGTTGCTTTCTAGGGACCTTCAACTCAGTTGGCATGTGACGCGTAATTTTCATGGTTCTGTGGGAATCGGGTCAACAGTTTGCGGATCAGAGGTGTAGAGCACGTGTAGATAGACTGTCAAGCGTTTGCAGACTGCGTTTGATCTCGAGTCCAGTCTTCCGGACTTGGTCTTGAAACCTTGCTCAGTTTGGTAGGGAAAGCGAGAGTGTGATAGACGCTATAGACGCAAACTATCACACTGAAATAATTCAGACGTACGTCACCGTCATTTTCCCATCAATTTCTACAGGAATCTCCGTGGAATGATAAAAGACAGATGTTTTCAACTAAACAATTTGGCAAATAAACTAATAGTTTTTAAATCAAAAAGTAAGATACCTACAGTTCTAAATATTCTAAATTTTGGAAAATCAGTCGCAGAATCTACCCACAAGTTAAAGAAAACCTGAAAATTAACTAATATTTTCACTTTCCTGCGTTCTATATCAGAAAGAAACACAGAAAAATTATAATCTTAACGAACCAGGTGGAGACAACCGTATTCTGGCGAACTAAATGTCGACGTGTCACTTTTCATGAAGATATAATTATGACCATTGACTTTTACCGGATACGAATAGTCAGAAAAAAGTATGCTAACGATATCGCATCTCGAAAGGAGGGAAAGCATTAAATATTATAGTAAAATATAAATTTATGAAATTAGTTACTGCTTCCAATATACATTTCAACACAGAAATACAGAAACATATAACCGCTAATATAACATGCTTCTTAGTTTCGAGTAATACTTTTAAGACATAAGAATATTTAACCATTTTAACTGATATATATTTCAATTCCATTACTTAACCGAGTCGATCCTTATCTCATGTACTGATTAGGAGGCTACATAAGTAAGCATTTCCAACGATACTCTTTCTAGACGAGGAACGTGAAACTTTGCCTCACACAGTGTATTCAATCAACCACGTGTCTGATATTTTCTAAAATCTAATCACATTGAGGTATTTTGACCTTCTCCCTTGAAAGTTTGTCATTAGCACTTTAAGTTGAAACTCGGAGATGTACGAAGAAAAATTCAGAATTATTTCTTTTTAATACAAAGATCCTCCTAACATATTTCCTGCTTTTCAGGTTTGTATTTATTTTCACTGAAGTAAATTCTAAATGAATGAATGACATTTAAGATACTGAAGTCATCATAACATACGCTTTTTTATCGAAAGAAAAGGCAAAAAACTTTGTTTCTAACATGCACAGTTATGAGATGCAATTTTCCACTGTAACTCCTATGCGTACATGTTTTCAGAAGTTTGAACTAGGGTTTAATTATAGGGTATATGTAAAAGGCACAAGACCATAGTGTGAGCACAAGCACGCGTCTTAAGAAAGGATTGAGCGTCCCAGTTATTGAATTAGCTAGCCGGATTCATCGAGGCATGGAGAACATTAAATTATCATCGGGAGCGCTTAATTAGTTCAGAAGACAAGAAATTGCAAAACAGACCATTATATTTGCAAGCATATAGTTGTTGCGTAGCCTATGCTCATTGCTAATATGTCACTAAATTCTCAATTTTACACACCCGTCAAATTGTGACAGTTTATTGGGCGTACACACCTGTTGCTTATTATAGAACTCATCAAAAATGCCAACAACCTTAACGAATATTGATAGAAACGACCGGCTATCATAGAAGTATTTTCGGATGAAATTAATACCTCGAAGGATTAAGATTGTCCATGCGGCACCTGGGTGTTCTAAATACTGACTCCTGGAACAGTAGATGGTCTATGTAAATGCTAGTAATCCAATTAAGTCCGAGAAGAGTGCTTATATGCAAACCATTAACAAAGTATTAATCGACAGATGGATGATCGTGTCACAAGATATACTCGTCCTGTTGTGATGAGGGCTAATAAGCAAGGAATGGTAATTAAAGTCCCCCTATTCTAGTCTCCCCTATTCTGCCTATAACACTAGCCACTGTCAACTGCTAGGAAGAGTCGTCCTAAACGATTTTCTCGCTCGCCGCTCTGATGGCTTGTTCGCAGGCCACCCTATCGATGCGCCCACATGCCGTGCGCGTGCGGATGTCGTACCAGCTGCAAACAGGAACGGAGCTCTGTCTAAATATTCAGCTGAGTCAGAAATCCTCTCGAGATGCTAATCATCCAAGGACCATATATGATATGTCCGATATCATCCCAAACTTGTGCATATTCGTATGTTATTTTTCGCCTAAAATACACTGTTAGAATATGTCATTACACGTGCCTTCTTTCGACCTCTCTGCTCAGCTCTGATTTCTGGATTGTATCAAGGCGAGTTGTTGGAAAGGCACACATCGGGCGTACGAAAAGTTCATAAAAAGCGCAAAGGGGTAATTATATCTCATACCGGAATTGGCGAATGCCCCTTTAAAATTGTTAATATGACAGTTCAACCGTCGATTTCGACGAGGTCCATCGTATGCTCCACAACAGGTGGTGCAGAGGTGGTGACTTGCATGTGAATTAGTTTTAAGTGATAGTTGCCTTGCGCTGCATCTACCGCACTCTCCCCTCCTCCCCCACCTGAGCCCGGTGTCAAGACAGAGTCAAGAAGACCGGAGATGGAAGAGGGCGCAGGTTGCTGGCGTGGCTGGAGCTTGTCCTGGGTGTAGCACCACACCTGACTCGGATCCCACGATGTGGGAGTCCCATAAAGGCCAAATTAAGAAGGAGCCATTGCAGCCTGAACTCTCAGTCCGCCAGTCAGCCACTACACACAAAACACACATTGGGCTGACCACGCGGTCAGAGTTATCCCGTCCGTTGGCAACTTTCCAAGCCACGGCTTTTAGCGCACTGTGACAGTTTCAAGCGTGTCAGATTGTTTATAGTGAGGAAAATGCGCTGAGCTGTTGACCACACTCTCTCCCGCACCGCCAAAATCAGACAAACATCCGAGCCGGTCAGTTGTCCGATGTAAGAGTGGGCGCATTGGCTGATGGGTCGGCGTACTCGTCTTTGCGCGCCACAGTACGACCTGGCCCTCATAACGAACATACTAGGATTTACTTACGCAGGGGATATGGAGGAGCCATCGCCGTCCGACTCCCAGTCCACTGGTCAGCCACTCAACACACACGACACGTACACTGGGCCAATGGCGTGGTCTGGTGTAAACGTCAGATTGGCAACCTTCCAAACCACGGTTTCTACGAAATCGGGATTTTATCAGGTATATTATGATGATTATGAGGGTGTTGTCTATGTATTAGTGTAGATTGTGTGCGCTGATGTGGCTTAGCCTATGGTTGTTCACTGCAGGTTGTTTCAAAGGCACCTGTGTCATAATAGGCCCATGCGGTGTGTATATGTGCGAGAGCAGTGAGGGCAGTGGAGGTGGGCGCGTCGAATGTAAGTCAGAGTCCCAGGCACTGGTTTACCAGCCTCCGTGCGATGGATTCACATTTGACCTACCAGACCGATGCGTGAGTTTAAGTTGCGGGTGCAGTGTGGGCAGGAGAAATCGGTAGAGGCTAGGGGATGTCATTCATGGTAGTGGGGGTGGCGGTGGCTTGGTTCGAGTAGACAGTCCAGGTTTCCGATCCGTAAAGGAGTGTCGTCAAGACGACGGCCTTGTACATCTTCAGTTTGGTGTTCAGGTGAATACCGTGGCGATTCCACACGGAGGCCTGCAGCCGGCCGAAGGCCTGACTAGCTTTGGAGATCCGTTGGGAAACATCGTCTTCGATTCTCGTGTGGCGTGACAGCGTGCTTCCTAGATAAGCCAAGGTTTCAACGTTTTTGAGTTGAGGTCCGTTGACATTGATTCGGGGAGCATTGTATTCTACGCTGGGTGGTGGTTGGGGCATGGCAACCGTTTTGGCTGTACTGATTGTTAGTCCAAAATCAGCGCAGACTGCGGCGTAGTGATCCATGCACCTTTGCATGTCCATCTCCGTCACAGTGTTAAGGGTGCAGTCGTCCGCGAAGAGCAAGTCATGGACTGTAGTCGTAGACACGCGCGTTGAAGTCTGCATAGGCCGAATGTTGAGAAGTTGCCCGTCGGCGGAAGCCACATTGGCTTTCCGGGAGCAGGCCCTGCTCTAGGTGACCGTTCAGACGATTGAGAAGGAAACGGGCGAAGACAATTCCGGCGATGCTGAGCAACGAGATGCCTCTGTGATTATCACAGATTTGCCGGTTCCCCTTCCGTTTGTAGACACAGATGGTGGTCGAGTCTTTGAAATACTGAGGAACTTGTCCTTGGCGCCACATCTCCTGGAAGAGTGTTGTGAGTTCTGCCATCAGCCGGTGCCTACCGTGCTTGTAGACTTTTGGTGGAATTGCGACGGATCCCGGTGCTTTAACACTGGAAATCTTCTGCACGGCCCGGATGGTTTCTGGTAGGGAAGGCGGCAGATCCAGGTCATTGTTCGTGTCCACTTGAGGGAGCCGGTCAATGACAGCATCAGAGATGGCTGATGAGCAATTAAGGACACTTCTGAAGTGCTCGGCCCAGCGCTTCAGAATTTGCGATTTCTCTGTCAGCAGTGTTGTGCCGTCAGAGCTGAACAGCGGTGCGGTCCCCTTAATACACGGGCCGTAGATGATCTTGATGGCTTTGAAATGTTTTTCATTTCATTGCGGTCCGCATACCCCTAGATTTCTTCAGCCTTTCGGATCATCCAGGCATCCTGCATCTTCCGCAGCCGTTGCTGTTCAAGGCGCCGGCATCTGAAGAAGGCTGCTTTGGTGGCGCCATTCCGAAGGTCAATGTTGGCTTTGTGTAGTCCATTTTTCTCCGCAAGTAAGTTGCTGATGTCGGCGTCATTGTCGTCAAACCAGTCCTGGTGTTGACGGCATGCGCATCCGAGGACTTCGAGGGCGGTGGACTGGATGACATTTTGCAGTTGACACCATCGTGTCTCCACGGTAGCATTATCATCTGGAGCATGCAGGCCCTCCAGTTTTTGGTTATTTGGTTGCTGAAATCAAAACAGTGAGCAGGCAAATTTAATAAAAGAGTATTAAACTTACCTGGCAGCCTCTTACCTTGGGGCTTTCGTCGGGGTTGCAGACGGAGCCTCATCTGGGAGATGACGAGGCGTTGATCTATCCAACCATCGGCATCGCGGATCGCCTTGGTTACCAGCACGTCCTGTTGATCTCGCCTCCGGACGAGATCATAGTCCAGCAAACGCCAGCGCCGCGACCGAGAGTGCATTCACGTGGCCTTCTCCCGCGTCGGAAGGTGGAAGTAGGTGTTGGTCAGCAGGAGACGGTGTTCCGCACACGTGCGCAGAATAAAGATGCCGTTATCTTTACAGCTACCAAGACCGTCGGAACCCAGCACTCCCTGCTAGGCATCGTGGCCCGTCCCGACGCGGGCGTTGAAACCACCAAGGAAAATTAACTTGTCTACCTTCGAAACAGTCGCCAGGAGGGCAAGCATGTTCTCGTAGAATTTGTCCTTCGACGCATTAGAGCTCGTCATTGGGGAGCGTAGGCGCTGATGATAGTGGCGAAGTGGTCTCCCCGAAGAGTCAGACGAAGGCTCATCAGGCGATCATTGATACCCTGCGGCAGACAGTGCAGAAGTCCCACGATTTCGTTCCGGATAATTAAGGCAACACCAGCGTCGCGTCGCTCTGCCTTTGGTTAGCCGCTCCAGAAGAAGGTGTAGGCGGCACCCACCTCCTTCAGCTGACCCTTCTCAGAGAATCGGGTCTCGTTGAGAGCAGCAATGTCCACCTTGTAGCGCGCCAGTTCCTGAGCGACTGGCGCCGTCCTCCAATCTGGTCATTTGCTCCTAGTATTGTCTAAAAGGGAACGAATATTCCAGGCTGCTAGTGAGAGTGGACTCACCCAAACAGCCTGGAAAGTTTTTTAGTCCCTAAATAGGGCTGCTCGGATATCCCAGACGGCTGCCGAACTCCACTTTCTGTCACGGTTTTGTTTAAGTGGGAGAACGACCCGAGTTAGTCTTGGCCGCCTACGGGGTTGCTGTCGCCCCCACCGTAGGACTTTTATGAGGGGGAAGGTGGAAAGTTCGGGAGTCAGACCTACCGGGTGTGGAGGCACACACAACACCAGAGACCCTCATCTTGTTTAGACCGCCGGTCGTGACGATTGCCCGGGGTTTGGCCGCTGGGAATAACCCAACTTCGAGTAGTAATAGGTGAGAGTTGGGTACCAGTTAGAGGCAGCCACAGGAGCATTCACCACCTGTACGAGACAAATGAAGCGACCAAATGCTATCTGTGTATTGCTACCCCTAACTAGTACCCCTACAACCCGGCCAACAAAATAGTGCTTATAGCACAAACGTGTTATATAATGTGGGGAAATTCTGCATTTTTTCCTAAATAAACTGTTTTTTTCCTTCAAACACATATGAAAACCTGAATACCCTTGCTGATATCCCTTTAAATACCAAACCTTTGATTGTAAAATTGCAACATCAGTGTCCTTTTAGAAATATACTAGGCTACAAATTGCATCTTTAGAGTATCCGGCAGGATATTAGGCCTACAAATTCGGAATTGCTTCTTAGAATTTGGAATTTAGTTTTAGTTTTTTTAATTAAATGTTAACAGTTTTCTTTAAATGCTAGTTGCTTAGCCTCATCCAAATACTTCCTTAGATGTCTCGTGCTGTATGACCCCGTACTATATTGAAAAACGTGCATATACAATGAGATTCTATGCAAATGTTCAACGAAATATAACTACCATCGAAAAAAACAAATTAAAGATCTTCTCTAAAAGTTTTGTTCTATTCCCCAAAGTATCTGCTCGACCAAAAAAAGCATATATCCCTGTGCGAAGTCGAACAACATTGTTTTTTAAGTTGTTAAACATTGGAAACCAACCTGTGTTGTTGAATTACGCAAATGGCAATTGAAAAATGTAAAAGAAACTTTGAAGGACTCAGGTTTGTTTTTGCTAAATTCTCTGGAGGCCTGCGCATTTATGTTGCTATTGGAATAAGTATACTATAAAGGCAAGTAAAAAAAGCTGTTACTAAGGCCTGGGAGAGGTGGAGCAAAATAAAATTGCTAGTCCTATTCTATACGGAGATGGCAGTAACCCTCTGCCAGCCCACGCCACATTTTGTCCTGTGCTCGAGCCGTCGTCTGTTCAAAAGAATAAGAGCATACATAGCATGTTTAGCTAACGGCAAGCAAATATCTTTAGATGATCTTTTTGCATGTATGGTAGGGATAGAAGAGCGCGTAGATATCACAGGGGACTCCCAGATGCGTTATAAGGTCTCCTCGAACTATCCAAACTCGCATTGACTGCATGGCGGAGGCTGCTGCAACCAAGTTACAGAAACCGGTCCTGTGCGTAAAGAAGAACTTCATGCAGACCCCGAGGTCACCATGGCCCGCAGCCCCCTAAACTACCCGACCGCATCGAAGTACTTTTCTCGGCAACCGCCATCACACTGACACTTATCAAATCACACCCACTCAAATTTTTTCGATCTCTTCCCTATTACCCACCCTGTACAAAGCAAGATTTTCATACTTGTCCCAATTTTTGAATTAGTCCAATAGCAATAGAACATTGCACGTCTGAAGAGAATTTATCGAAATCAGACGTATTCATATCAAAAATTTTGATAAGTGGTTTTTTTTGAAAGCCTACGTGAAAGTTTTAGGCAATATGAATTTTACTGCAACGGTATTAGGTAGAAATGGCCATTCGTGTGTGTATGAAATAACAGTAAAACCTTTTATATTTTAACAAAGTTATGATAATTGAGGTTAAGTTTTTTGATTCCATTCAATTTATTTAATATTCGGGACGGCACCGGGCTGTTTAGACTTGGTGAGTAAATTTCGGGGACATTTGCACACAGTCTACTAACAGGCATTTAATGCTGATGAAAAAGGGACAGGAGTCACGTTATTCCGCAACACCGTATCCATCAGTTACACGTTTGTGCTTGAAGTGGTGGGTATTATTATAATATTAGGACTATGTTGGACAACGGGCAAACAATATGTTTTATGTTCAGAAATATCAAGCTGCTGACTCCAAAAAAGTCAATTGAAGAGGATAGAAAGCTTAGATCGCTTTCCAGACAACTCGTACTTTTGCCTGATAAAGCAATTAGCCCCTACCCAAATGCTACCGGTTAAAACTATTCAAACCCGCAACCGGCTTTGGAAAATGACATTTCTGTGAAGATTGTTTAGAAGAACACAGTTTTATCCACGCATGCAAACCGTTGCGAATGGTTCGTCTAGTAAAATAAATTTTACTGAAGTAATCCATTCAGCAAATTGAACTTGTTAAGGCAAAAAGACAGTTTGAAACGCTATTGCCAAATGAAATCACGAAAACATATGTATCTTGGATAGACAGTGGCCTGAAAGTGCCACAGTCATTAAGAGTAATAAATAGTTTTTGAAAAGGAAAATGTAAATCAACAAATATATGAGAGCGTTGGAAATTTAATTAAATACGTTTAAGCCCAAACAAGTAAACTTTATAATTTTTGGGGCTTTTTAAAAAGGAATGGAGTAAGTTCAAGCAAAAATAAGGCATTCCTGCATGTAACAAAACATAAATGTGCCTTAATGGAAAGGTTTAATGCCAAATGTGACTGAACAACAGAAAAAAGGAAGCTCCAAAAACGGACTGTTTCCTATTCCTGCTAAAATAGCTTGCCAGGTACACTGTTTTGGAGTGTAACTGGACACGAGTTTGCAGCGTCTCTGAAAGCTTTTAGAACATGAGCTCTCTTGTAATACGAATGTAATTTCGCATTTGCTTTCAACACACAATGCTCATTCGTACACCAATGTATATTATCGCTTCTGTCCACGAGGCTTTTATAAGGTTTGGAAGCCTTTTATTCGCCCACTCAGCATGCATGTTGGCATATTACATAGATAAATAAAAAAAAAAATCCAAGCAAGTTCTTTAAACACATGACCTGGTACCATTATTTGCAGTCACAAGCCGATTTACTTTAATCACATCCCACTGCATTGTAGTATGTTGATACATGTGTTTCAAGGTCTGTGTTGCCAGTTCATTGTTACTTCCTAAGCCCACTTAACCGTGTCATTGCTGTGAATATTTACGAGGATGGATTATATGACAACGAAAATTTGAATACCCTCCTCAATATTAGTCAGGTTTTCTAGGATAACATATGCATATGAGTGTGAACACATCTGCCAAAAAATATTTTGCAGTCATTGAGGAACTGCACTGACAGGAATAGTACCAAGTTATATACTAGAAGGGGCTTTAAAGGGAAGGTGATTAAGTTCTGTCAGTGAATACTACCCACGAGCTTGCTTGGGTAGGAATAATACGTGAGTTTAACTATGAAAATAAAAGGTAAATGTCAGAACGTAGTTCAATGACCATTTGAATTGTCATGGTATTTCCTTATTTCTGAAAGGCAATACTCACTTTGGAGGCCAGAAACCTTTCAGATTTCTGAACGCATCTTATTCATTTCCTCTATCCTCACGTTCTCGGATTCCGACGAGTTTTATGAGGGTAGAACTTAGGTTGCATCCGGAAACCAGACCGGGTTGACAAAGATGTGTACTGACCTTTACTATGTAAGTAAGGTGTCATTATACGTAGAAAAAATATTTTCCTTATGAACTATAAGAAGTGCGAATTCGCCCGTGTTAGTAGAAAAATAGAATGCACGATGTTTCAACATAAACTTTATGTTTTCTGCATCTAATATTCCAACAATGTTGTCTGGAACCATGAATAATTCATCAACTGTACTTTTTAAGCGAAATCTGATATAAGGAAATGGTTTAAAAACGGGTAAGCTGTCATCATCATCATCATTACCAATATCATCATCAGCATCCTCCTTCTTCAGACGCTAACATGTGCATTTTATTAAAGTAGAAATTGTACGAAAATATCCTAGGGTTCTTCGTAACATCGATACAATTATACTGCTGCAAATGCACGTACAAAAATATCAAAATCAAGCAATACGCTTTGATATGACCACTGCCAGAAAATAAAATGATCAAAAGAGTGGCTACTCGTGTTAGATGGCGCTATACATGGGATGCAATATGTGCATGTATCTTCGGAATATTCTGAGCATGTATAGGGGATCATTGAGTTTCTGAGCTATACAAAGTGTCAAATGTTAACAAAAAAACTTAGCAGATTAGTATTTTAGGCAAAAGGACATTTACGGCAAAGACAAGGGAGACTGGCATGACATTTTTGGGCTTATTAACCATCATCAGCCAGCCATTCTCAACCCAAGGTGCTGCGGCGCCCAAGGCTTGAACTCGTGACCTGTTGGTTAGAAGTAAAGTGCTCCACCTACTCTGACAACAGCTCGTTGTCTCGCCGGTTCCGATCGGGAATATTAACTATGGTAAGTAGGCGCTCAAAGATCGGTTACATTACTTTCTTGTCCCGTTGTGCCTTGGGCACACTCTCGAGCCCCGCCAGCAGCCGCAAGGCGGCTAAGGATAAAACCAGAATAACATCGCCGACGAAGACAAGGGAGACTGAAATGGCTATTTCTGGCTTATTACTTGTCATCAGCCAGTCATACTTTGTCGCATGGTTTACAATACTCGATGGCCGAACTCGCGATCTGTTGGAAAGAAGTCCAACGTCCTAAACGATAGGCTATAAGCTCGTTGACATGTTGGCTTCGATCGAGTATATTAACATTTGGGGTGTAGGGGTACCAGTTAGGGGTAGCACCACACAGATAGCATTTGGTCGCTCCATGTGTCTCGTCCAGGTGGTGAATGCTTCTGTAGCCGCCTCTAACTGGTACCCAACTCTCACCTGTGGCTCCTCGAAGTTGGGTTCTTCCCAGTGGCCACACCCTGGGCAACCGTCATGACCGGCAGGCTAAACAAGATGAGGGTCTCCAGTGTTGTGTGTGCCTCTACACCCGGTATGTCTGACTCCCGAACTTTCCACCTTCCCCTAATAAAAGTCCTACGGTGGGGGCACTAGCAAGCCCGTAGGTGGCCAAGACTAACTCGGGTCGTTCTCCTACTTAAACAAAACCATGACAGAAAGTGGAGTTTGGCAGCCATCTGTGATGTCCGAGCAGCCCTATTTAGGGACAGCACTGCTTACCTCCTCGCGGAGGAAGGGGCTAGAAAAGGTGCCCTAAACAAATGCTGGTTATTACGTTTTCTGCAGCCGGCCGCGGCTCAAAGATCGCAAAATACGCGGTCGTAAAACTCAAACAAACTACAATACAATCCATCCTCATCCACCTCGCCATACCCTCCAGGATGCTTGGGTGAGTCCACTCACACTAGCAGCCTGGAATGTTCGTTCCCTTTTAGACAATCCTAGGAGCAACCGGCCGCAACGGAGGGCTGCGCTAGTCGCTCAGGAACTGGCGCGCTACAAGGTGGACATTGCTGCTCTCAGCGACACCAGATTCTCTGAGCAGGGTCAGCTGGAGGAGATGGGTGCCGGCTACCCCTTCTTCTGGAGCGGCAGACCAAAGGCACAGCGACGCGATGCTGGTGTTGCCTTTGTCATCCGGAACGACATCTTGGGACGTCAGCGCTGTCTGCCGCAGGGTATCAATGATCGCCTGATGAGCGTCCGCCTGCCTCTTCGGGGAGACATGTTCATCAACGTCATCAGCGGCTACGCTCCTCTAATGACGAGCTCTGATGCGGCGAAGGACAAATTCTACGAGGACCTGCACGCCCTGCTGGTGACTGTGCCGATAGAGGACAATTAAATTGTCCTTGATGACTTTAACGCCCGCGTCAGGACGGACCACGGTGCCTGGCAGGGAGTGCTGGGTCCCCACGGTCTCGGTTGTTGTAACGATAACGGCCTCCTTATTCTACGCACGTGTGCGGAACACCGTCTCCTGCTGACCAACACCTTCCGCCTTCCGACGCGGGAGAAGGCCCCGAGGATGCAACCTCGATCGCGGCGCTGGCAGCTGCTGGACTATGTTTTTGTCCAGAGGCGAGATCAACAGGACGTGCTGGTAACAAAGGCGATCCGAGATGCCGATGGTTGACAGATCACCTCCTCGTCGTCTCCCAGATGAGGCTCCGACTGCAACCCCGACGAAGGCCCCAAAGTAAGAGGTTGCCAGGTAAGTTAAATATTCTTTTATTAAATTTGCCTGCTCACTGTTTTGATTTCAGCAACCAAATAACCAAAAACTGGAGGGCCTGCTTGCTGCAGATGATAACGCTACCGTGGAGACACGATGGTGTCAACTGCGAAATGTCATCCAGTCCAACGCCCTCGAAGTCCTCGGACGCGCACGCCGTCAACACCAGGACTGGTTTGATGACAATGACGCCGGCATCAGCAACTTACTCGCGGAGAAGAATGGACTTCACAAATCCTACATGGACCTTCGGAATGGCGCCACTGAAGCAGCCTTTGTTAGATGCCAACGCCTTGTACGGCAACGGCTGCGGAAGATGCAGGATGCCTGGATGATCCGAAAGGCTGAAGAAATCTAGGGGTATGCGGACCGCAATGAAATGAAAAACATTTCAAAGCCATAAAGATCATCTACGGCCCGTGTATCAAGGGGACCGCACCGCTGTTCAGCTATGACGGCACAACACTGCTGACCTAAAAAATCTTAAATTCTGAAGCGCTCGGCCGAGCACTTCAGAAGTGTCCTTAATTGCTCATCAGCCATCGCTGATACTGTCATTGACCGGCTCCCTCAAGTGGACACGATCAATGACCTGGATCTACCGCCTTCCCTACCAGAAACCATCGGGGCTGTGCAGCAGATTTCCAGTGGTAAAGCACCGGGATCAGACGCAATCCCACTGGACGTCTACAAGCACGGTGGGCCCCGGCTGATGGCAGAACTCACAACACTCTTCCAGGAGATATGGCGCCAAGGACAAGTTCCTCAGGATTTCAAAGACGCAACCTCCGTCAATCTCCACTAACGGAAGGGGAACCGGCAACTTTGCGTATCGGCTCCAACCCGGTTCAGTCTCATGTTCTCAGCTATGCTGATGGAATCCTACCGTGATGAGCAGCCTGGGCTCCTCATCACCATTCAGAACTGACGCGGACCTTCTCAACAGTCGGCGTATGCAGGCTTCAACGCGCGTGTCTACGACTACAGTCCATGACTTGCTCTTCGTGGACGACTGAACACTTAACACTCTGACGGAGGTGGACATGCAAAGGAGCATGGATCTCTACGCCGCAGTCTGCGTTGATTTTGGACTACCAATCAGTACAGCCAAAACGGTTGCCATACCCCAACCGCCACCCAGCGTAGAATAAAATGCGTGGAAACCTTGGCTTATCTAGTAAGCACGCTGTCACGCAACACGAGAATCGAAGACGATGTTGCTTAACGGATCTCCAAAGCTAGTCAGACCTTTGGCCGGCTGCAGGCCTCCGTCTGGAATCGCCACGGTATTCACCTGAACACCAAACTGAAGATGTACAAGGCGGTCGTCTTTACGACATTCCTTTACGGAGCGGAGACCTGGACTGTCTACTCGAAACAAGCCAGAAAGCTGAATAACTTTCATCTCAGCTGCCTCCACAGAATACTGAAGCTGAGATGGCAAGACAGGATCCCGGACACCGAAGTGTTGGAGCGGATTGGAATCCTCAGCATGCACGCCATGCTGAGGCAAGTGCAACTGCGATGGAGCTGCCACCTGGTAAGAATGGACGACGAGTGACTACCCAATGAATTTTCTACGGAAATGTTTTTACGTGTGCTCACCGACAGGGAGGTCAAAAAAAGACGCTACAAGGACACTTTGAAGTAATCGCTGAAGCAACCGCAAATCAACCCGGCAACCTGGGAGGACCTCGCCTAGGATAGACTGGCATGGAGAAGATCCGTGAAGACTGGTTCAGCAATCTATGAGGTCAACCGGATCGCCGACGTCAAGGCCAAAAGAGCGGCACGAAACTCACCAGCGCCCTGGACCAACATCGTCGATGCCCAGACCCTGTGAACATGCCCGCGCTGTCAACGCATTTTCCGCGCGCGAATCGGCCTGGTTGAACATTTTCGGACGCAATGCACCAACAATCAGACAATTCCAACTTCTACGTCAAATTCTGCCAACCCTCCTTCAGACTCCCCCATCCTCACTCCTGGCATCAATTCCATTACTCCTACCATCATAGAGACCACATCCCACTACTCATCGCCTGTTACACGCCGCAACCACCACCGTCTTTGCCTTCACTACCACCACCACCACCACCATAAGTGATGGGGACTCTCTCCTAAGCTGTCCTAAATGCGACCGCATATTCACCTCACGTATCGGCCTGCTCGGTAACTTGCGAATCTATCGTACAGAGAATGGTGAATTAGTGCCTGTAGCACCAACACACAGCAGAGATCGCCGCCTCCACCGCCCTCTCTTTCCTCGCACATTCACATATCGCATGGCCTATTCGGTCACATGCGCATCCATGACAGCGGACTTCACCACAATGCCAAAAACACCAATACACCATGCTCATCATCCGCTTCTGCCATTCTTACCGCCACTGCCACCCCCACTACCATGAATGAAATCCCCCAGCCTCTACCGATTTCTCCTGCCCACACTGCGCCCACAACTTCAACTCACGCATCGTTCTGGTCGGTCAAATGTGAATCCATCGCACGGAGGCTGGTAAACCAGTGCCTGGGACTCCGACTTACATTCGACGCGCCCACCTCCAATGCCCTCACTGCTCTCGCACATTTACACACCGCATGGGCCTATTAGGACACAGGCGCCTTTGAAACAACCTGCAGTAAACCACAGGAGGCTAAGCCACATCAGCGCACACAATCTACACTCATAATCATCATAATATACCTGATAAAATCCCGATCTCCTAGAAACCGTGGTTTGGAAGGTTGCCAATCTGACGTTTACACCAGACCACGCCGTTGGCCCAGTGTATGTGTTTTGTGTGTTGAGTGGCTGACCAGTGGACTGGGAGTCGGACGGCGATGGCTCCTCCATATCCCCTGAGTAAGTAAATCCTAGTATGTTCGTTATGGAGGCCAGGTCGTGCTGTGGCGCGCGAAGAGGGGTACGCCGACCCATCAGCCAATGTGCCCACTCTTACAAAGGACAACTGATCGGTTCGGATGTTTGTCTGATTTTGGGGGTGCGGGAGAGAGTGTGGTCAACAGCTCAGCGCATTTTCCTCACTATAAACAATCTGACACGCCTGAAACTATCACACTGCGCTAAAAGCCGTGGCTTGAAAAGTGGCCAACGGACGGGATAATTTGGACCGCGTGGTCAGACCAATGTGTGTTTTGTGTGTAGTGGCTGATTGGCGGACTGAGAATCAGGCTGCAATGACTCCTTCTTAATTTGGCCTTTATGGGACTCCCACTTCGTGGGATCCGTGTCAGGTGTGGTGCTACACCCAGGGCCGTCTCCGGCCACGCCAGCAACCTGCGCCCTCTCCCATCTCCGGTCTTCTTGACTCTGTCTTGATACCGGGCTCAGGTGGGGGAGGAGGGGAGAATTCGGTAGCTGCAGTGCAAGGCAACTATCACTTAAAACTAATTCACGTACAAGTCACCACCTCTGCACCACCTGTTGTGGAGCATACGGTGGACCTCGTCGAAATCGACGGTTGAACTCTCATTTTAACAATTTTAAAGGGGCGTTCGACAATTCCGGTATGAGATATAATTACCCCTGTGCGCTTTTTATGAACTTTTCGTACGCCCGATGTGTGCCTTTCCAACAACTCGCCTTGATACAATCCAGAAATCAGAGCTGAGCAGAGAGGTCGAAAGAAGGCACGTGTAATGACATATTCTAACAGTGTATTTAAGGCGAAAAATAACATACGAATATGCACAAGTTTGGGATGATATCGGACATATCATATATGGTCCTTGGAGGATTAGCATCTCTACAGGATTTCCGACTTAGCTAAATAGTTAGACAGAGGTCCGTTCCTATTTGCAGCTGGTACGACATCCGCACGCGCACGGCATGTGGGCGCATCGATAGGGTGGCCTGCGAACAAGCCATCAGAGCGGCGAGCGAGAAAATCGTTTAGGACGACTCTTCCTAGCAGTTGACAGTGGCCAGTGTTATAGGCAGAATAGGGGGACTATAATTACCATTCCTTGCTTATTAGCCCTCATCACAACAGGACGAGTATATCTTGTGACACGATCAGCCATCTGCCGATTAATACTTTGTTAATGGTTTGCATATAAGCACTCTTCTCGGACTTAATTGGATTACGAGCATTTACATAGACCATCTACTGTTCCAGGAGTCAGTATTTAGAACACCCAGGTGCCGCATGGACAATCTTAATCCTTCGAGGTATTAATTTCATCCGAAAATACTTCTATGATAGCCGGTCGTTTCTATCAATATTCGTTAAGGATGTTGGCATTTTTGATGAGCTCTTGAATAAGCAACAGATGTGTACGCCCAATAAACTGTCACAATTTGACGGGTGTGTAAAATTGAGAATTTAGTGACATATTAGCAATGAGCATAGGCTACGCAACAACTCTATGCTTGCAAATATAATGGTCTGTTTTGCAATTTCTTGTCTTCTGAACTAATTAAGCGCTCCCGATGATAATTTAATGTTCTCCATGCCCCGATGAATCCGGCTAGCTAATTCAATAACTGGGACGCTCAATCCTTTCTTAAGACGCGTGCTTGTGCTCACACTATGGTCTTGTGCCTTTTACATATACCCTATAATTAAACCCTAGTTCAAACTTCTGAAAACATGTTCGCATAGGAGTTACAGTGGAAAATTGCATCTAATAACTGTGCATGTTAGAAACAAAGTTTTTTGCCTTATGCTTTCGATAAAAAAGCGTATGTTATGATGACTTCAGTATCTTGCCTGTCATTCAGTCATTTAGAATTTACTTCAGTGAAAATAAATACAAACCTGAAAAGCAGGAAATATGTTAGGAGGATCTTCGTATTAAAAAGAAATAATTCTGAATTTTTCTTCGTACATCTCCGAGTTTCAACTCAAATTGCTAATGACAAACTTTCAAGGGAGAAGGTCAAAATACCTCAATGTGATTAGATTTTAGAAAAATCAGACACGTGGTTGATTGAACACACTGTGTGAGGCAAAGTTCCACGTTCCTCGTCTAGAAAGAGTATCGTTGGAAAGGATTACTTATGTAGCCTCCTAATCAGTACACGAGATAAGGATCGACTCGGTTAAGTAATGGAATTGAAATATATATCAGTTCAAATGGTTAAATATTCCCATGTCTTAAAAGTATTACTCGAAACTAAGAAGCATGTTATATTAGCGGTTATGTTTCTGTATTTCTGTTTTGAAATGTATGTTGGAAGCAGTAACTAATTTCATTACTTTATATTTTACTATAATATTTAATACTTTCTCTCCTTTTGAGATGTGATATCGTTCGTATACTTTTTTTCTGACTATTCGTATCCGGTAAAAGTCAATGGTCATAATTATATCTTCATGGAAAGTGACACGTCGACATTTAGTTCGCCCGAATACGGTTGTCTTCACCTGGTTCGTTAAAATTATAATTTGTCAGTGTTTCTTTCTGATATAGAACGCAGGAAAGTGAAAATATTAGTTAATTTTCAGGTTTTCTTTAACTTTTGGGTAGATTCTGCGACTGATTTTCAAAAATTTAGAATATTTAGAACAGTAGGTATCTTACTTTTTGATTAAAAACTATTATTTTTTTTGCCAAATTGTTTAGTTGAAAACATCTGTCTTTTATCATTTCACGGAGATTCCTGTAGAAATTGATGGGAAAATGACGGTGACGTACGTCTGAATTAATTCAGTGTGATAGTTTGCGTATACAGCGTCTATCACACTCTCGCTTTCCCTACCAAACTGAGCAAGGTTTCAAGACCAAGTCCGGAAGACTGGACTCGAGATCAAACGCAGTCTGCAAACGCTTGACAGTCTATCTACACGTGCTCTACACCTCTGATCCGCAAAATGTTGACCCGATTCCCACAGAACCATGAAAATTACGCGTCACATGCCAACTGAGTTGAAGGTCCCTAGAAAGCAACATAAAATAGGAGCTTGTGTTACCCGACTGTTCATTTCGTGAGGACAAATTTATTCCGTTCGTTGGCAGCCTTCTAAGCCAGGAAGTAACGCCCGTGATGATAGTGTCACAAAGCTTCACTGGTTAGGTATTTTTATAATCTTTAAAAGTCAAATCTTCTTTCCAATGTGACGACCGTCCTTACACTTGATCCAACCCACATTTGCTTACATTACGTACATTGCCTGAAAAAAGCTGTGCTAAGCAAAAAGCTTTTGCCATTAAGCACTTCGATTTCTGACTGAGGTGTAACTAAATGTGAATGTAAAGCTTGGTTTGCGCTTGAGCGTCTAAATTACTTTACGTCTCCTCACCTGAGATAAAAGTTTATAAACACAAGTCATTGGCACATTTATCTTCCAAAAACAGTTGGATTTTCCGCTGTCGTTGGGGTACTTTTGTCTCATAAGTTGTTTATTTAGATTAGAGACGGACAAGACAGGAGCAAATCTCCCCATTTCTAGTCTGTTTTATCCCTCTATAATCTTATACACTTAATATCGGATGTTAGTTAATGCAAATACCTCAACAGCCCTCAAGGCTCGAAAGATTAAGTGCGATATCTTTAGTTTGACTTTTTCATAGCTTTTTGAAAAATGTATAACTGGGGACAGGAGCCTGTAAATGCCACTGATTTACATCGTTTTTATGTGTATTGTAGCCATATTGCAATAAGCGGATTTTCCCTATATTCATTTGACAGTGTTTAATGAAGCAATTATTACAAAAACGTGGACAATCTCAAATGAATAGCATACAAAAGGCAGTTTTTATTTCAAAATTATAATAGTTTGACGTGACCGTAGTGCTAAGTTATGGTTTGGGCACTTTTTGGTCGGGATTACACTTAAGAAGTTTTCCTCAAAAACGTAATAAGTTAAATGCTTCCGGCATCTGTCAAAGTGGCAAATATGTTTACTTCAAAATAGGCCTTGTTTTGAGACTTCGCATAAAGTCGCTTTCAGCATTTAATATTTTATCTGTGAAAAACCTACTTTGGAATAATTTACAGTTCTGAGTTTTCATAAAATGTAAGAAAACAAAAAAAGTGAAACTTACTGCAGAATAAAGAAACGCATGCCTTAACATTTCGCATTTGGTGATGCCTTTTTTCAGTGGCTTTTTATTTGCGCACAAATTGTCTCTAAAATAACACAAACCCTGCACAGTTTACACATTTTTTCGATAACTTATTGTAATTTATGTGAATATGTATTTGTTGGCAAACATTAGAAAGCGGGGTGCCCCGCCTCGGATAGTTTTTTTCGTTCGGAAGTGGATGGAACTAGGAAACTCATCTCTTGGAATTGCAAGCATCTCGCCTATTTCAACTTACACACGGGCTTTCGAACAAGTGGCCTTCAAAATGTCAACTTGAGATCTGTAAGAATTTCTTCTGCCGGTGGAGTAGACTGCTGCAAAGCTAGATTACTCTCGTCTTTGTTGTGGTTCCTGAGGTCCATGCATGAATAAACCCACTATCCAATAGCGTTCCATTGACCATCTCAAAATAATTCTCAGCACCTGCGATTTTACTGGGCCACACTGCTAACCATCTAGGTTCTTTATTTTCCTACTCACGCCCACGATAGTTCTTGAATATTTATGAACGAACTTAGAGTACATCACCACATTTAGTTCACTCTACAGGGAAAGACAAAATTAAGCTTGTGCCAAAGTTCCTTACCAGGCATTTTGTCCCTTTTCCCTGTGGTAGATTCCAGTTTTTTGAGGAAAGCACATATTCAGCAATATTTTTGTAAGGACCTTCTTTTCGGAGTAGAGGCTTTGTAGAACGGCACCCCCTGGGGTTATATTAATCAAGTCTTTACTGCTTTGTTCAGCGTGACCTGAGGTAAGAACTATGATTATCCAGAACAAGATTGCCGATAAATACCTCTGCAGTATCCATAAGAAGGCAAGGTATGTACGGAAATGCTGCCTTTCGAATATTTTTGACTCGCATTACGTGAATGGTTCACCATCATGTTTGGCACTGAGGACGTTAAAAGCATGAAGGTGAAGATGCGGGTGGTACGCTGCCAGACAGGCGGATCAACGGGCACAAGGCAAAGAGGGGCATATAATGGGAGTTGTGAGCATGACTCTCCAGACCACATCCCACAACTCATCTCCTGTTACCCGCCGAAACCACCACTGCCTTTGCCTTCACTACCACCACCACCGCCATAAGTGATGGGGACTCTCTCCTAAGCTGTCCTCAATGCGACCGCACATTCACCTCACACATCGGCCTGCTCGGTCCCTTGCGAATCCATCGTACAGAGAATGGTGAATTAGTGCCTGGAGCTCCAACACAAAGCAGAGATCATCGCCCCCACTGTCCTCACTGTCCTCGCGCATTCATTCATCGCATGGGCCTATTCGGTCACATGCGCATCCATGACAGCGGACCTCACCGCAATCCGACAACACCGATACACCATGCTCATCCTACGCTCCTGCCATTCTTACCTCCTTTTGCCACCCCCAATACCATGAATGACATCCCCTAGCCTCTACCGATTTCTCCTGCCCACACTGCGTCCCGCAACTTCAACTCACGCATCGGTCTGGTCGGTCAAATGCGAATCCATCGCACGGAGGCTGGTAAACCAGTGCCTGGGACTCCGATATACATTCGACGCGCCCACCTCCACTGCCCTCACTGCTCTCGCATATTTACACACCGCATGGGCCTATTAGGACACAGGCGCCTTTGAAACAACCTGCAGTATAACCACCGGAGGCTAAGCCACATCAGCGCACACAATCTACACTA
Organism: Schistocephalus solidus; assembly: GCA_017591395.1. Classification (NCBI taxonomy): domain Eukaryota; kingdom Metazoa; phylum Platyhelminthes; class Cestoda; order Diphyllobothriidea; family Diphyllobothriidae; genus Schistocephalus; species Schistocephalus solidus. Next base: position 34,878 of record WEDG01001726.1, read on the forward strand.
ATACATAGACAACACCCTCATAATCATCATAATATACCTGATAAAATCCCGATTTCGTAGAAACCGTGGTTTGGAAGGTTGCCAATCTGACGTTTACACCAGACCACGCCGTTGGCCCAGTGTATGTGTCATGTGTGTTGAGAGGCTGACCAGTGGACTGGGAGTCGGACGGCGATGGCTCCTCCATATCCCCTGAGTAAGTAAATCCTGGTGTGTGCGTTATGGAGGCCAGGTCGTACTGTGGCGCGCAAAGACGGGTACGCCAACCCATCAGCCAATGCGCCCACTCCCACATGAGACAACTGACTGGCTCTGATGGTGGTCTGATTGTGGGACTGGGGGAGAGAGAGGTCAAAAGCTCAGCGCATTATCCTCTCTATAAACAATCTGACGCGCTTGAAACTATCACAGTGCGTTAAAAGCCGTGGCTTGGAAGGTTGCCAACTGACTGGATATCTCAAACCACGTGGTCAGCCCAATGTGTGTTTTGTGTGTAGTGGCTGACTGGCGGACTGAGAGTCAGGCTGCAATGGCTCCTTCTTAATGTGGCCTCTATGGCACTCCCACTCTGTGGGATCCGAGTCTGGTGTGGTGGTACACCCAGGGGTGGCTCTGGCCGCGCCAGCCACCTGCGTTCTCTCCCATCTACGGTCTTCTTGACTCTGTTTTGACACCGGGCTCAGGTGGGAGGAGGAGGGGAGAGTGCGGTAGCTGCAGCGTAAGGCTACTATCACTTTAAACTTATTCACGCGCAAGTCACCGTCCCTGCACCACTCGGTGTGGAGCATACGGTTGACCTCGTAGAAATCGACGGTCAAACTGTCGATTTTGTTGGTCTGTCTGACAGAAACAATTTCCTCAACGAGCTTGTCCCAGTTTGTATAGTCTTTTGCAATGTTTTGTATATTTGCTAGTTTTTATCGCCAAACAGCCAGACTGGATTTTATTACCTGCGCCTTTTCCATGTTTGAATGATAATCTGCCCAATCTGGTTAAGTGCGTCCAACATTCGCAGAAAAGGTGTTACAATTACCTTTGTCCCAAACCATGTCTGGCTGTTGAGAACTTTCAAACACCACAAAAAATACGCTCATACCAAACGACCTTCAATCTTCTTAACGGTCGCTTCTTTGGAAGCGGATGTGCAGGCAGGCCCAGTCTTATTAGACCAACTCGGTTTCGGCTGAACGCCAGTTATCTTCAAAATTCTTGCATTAAAGTCCAAAGGCATAAGAGCTATTAAAGCGATTAAAACTATTAAAACTGGAAATTAAAATGGTATAAACTTCAATTTTCTTATCCTTTTTACCTGCCCAAGTAGAATGCATTGTTCGGAATCTTCCTTAAATAATTCAAGCCAAAGATTCTATTATCTTTAAATTCATTTAATATGCAAAAGAATAACCGAAAAAGGTCTACTAGCCAATGCATTCTAAGAAGTGATCCCGGGCAATCCCTTTCATTCACCATATATTACCTAAGTAGGTGGAAAATAAAATCGAAGTAGATAACAACTGCACAAAAACTATCATTTGCGACCGTCCGATGAATGCGTTCGTGTTTGATTTGGACCAAAAATCCACATGGGCAAAAAAGGTTGCAGGAAAAAAATAAAATTGGTATCCACAGCCTCTTTTGAAAAGTGAGATTTTCCTTTATTCTCCCGATTGCAGTTTTAGTCCTTTCTACGGTTGAGTCACATCATAACTATAACCCATTTATGTGCAGAAGAACCGGAACTGTGTATTATAAAACGCAAACGTCAGATTTAATGCGCAACAGCATGTTTTTTTAAGCCATTGTGGACGATTTATGTACGCAGCCTCCATGTAACGAGGATTTTAAATGACTTACAGAGTAAGGAGAATTGCAAATTCTAGGTTATTCATGTCGGAAGTCAGTCATCCTTCCAACCTTAATAACGATTGCTTCTGCACTTTTCCATTGCACTTGATCCTAAATCACATGAAAAGTCTCACAGAGAACTTGACAACAGGACTGACAAGTCATCCCCTCTTGTACCATTACAAATGTTTGGTGTGACACAATCCATGCATTTAAAAATTAGTGAAACCTGTCCATTCTTAGCAATTTAAAATGTGTCTCCGACCATCATTTTGATTTATATTGAAATGGCTCTTTTATCTTACCACACAGGAAATAATGAATTGCGAGGTCTTACAAACCATTCAAAAGTACAGCACTATATTTATCGTCAATTACGACAGAACTATGATTGAGTGCGCAACTCATCTTCGCTGTTTCTTGCGTTTGGACACTAAGACTCCATTTGGACGCTTTCAAACTTATTTTAAAAATATGCTGAATAGGTTTCGCTTAACGTTATAGAAATACGATATTTAAGAAATATATATATAGAATTACTTGAAGAAGCTCTGGTTAATCTGTAACAGAGGTTTCATTATTTTCCTTATATTCGACTGAACCCTAGGAAAATTTACTCCGACAAGTTGTTGGAAGCATAAAGAAAGTGTTTGATTCCGCAGACGCTAGGCGCAAGTAATGCATTTTGAATAGGCAGAATATTCAGGAATACCGATTAGACTAATCAGATCATATACATCATAAATTCTCAGGCTCCTGTATCTTGACAGTGTATTTTGTAATAGGGTATAATTACATACTAATCCCATAACATTCTGCCAAACCCGTATAATAGAAGAGATGGAAACAAGAAAATCACAAGGAAAGTAAGAATGCATAAATAAGAATGCGCTTTTTTAATTTGAACTCGTAACAAGCATAGTGACTTCAAAATAGTAAAAACTTGCCATTTCCCAGCGTGCAGAAAATGTCCAAATGCCAACTATTCAGAAAACGCCACTGGAAGAATAAAAGCAAATTAGAAATCAATAGTATTAAAATAACCATTCCCAAAATGCATGTCAAAAGAAAGAACATAAGAAGAAGGAAGTGGTGATTAACATATGCTTACTTTGGTGCTGGGGTTTTGAGCAGTAACGAATGCCACCCAGCTGACTAGAAAAATACATTAGATTTAGGAAGACCACGGTTTCTTTCCTAAAGGGCGTGGTTACAACCACTGCAACGGGACAAGTGGCCATGTTCCATAGTTAAGGACGGCACACCTATTCCCGTCTGGCACTTACATCAATAGCCACAAGGTGGACTTAAGATACTTTTGAAATTTTAGCTGCTTCCTCTATATTGTCTCAGTGGTCAAACGAAGGAGGGACGTTAATTGGAGAGGTTTCTTTCGGTTCAAACCTTTCGAGTATTTAACTGGGCTACCATCTTCGGAAACTGGGGCGCCCTCTGTACAGTTTGTTTTTATGGAGCATTTTTTTGACGCCTAGATCACAAATTTCAACTATGGGGCTGAATTTGACTCTTGTTTTACTCTCCCTCGTCACCCACGTTGACCGGGGCAATATTTTTCGGTTCTGACTAATCTACGCTTTCGATGTCTTCTTTCAGGACGATTCATAAAAAATCAACTCGGGAAGAGGTAAGATTGTGTGGCGGTTGACTGAACAGTCCCTGGACATTCCGGTATTTTGTCCCTGCCCTGATGTGTGATCTACGTCTCTGCTCAAATCGCAAGGAAGTTTAACTTGTACATGTCTCTCACCCACTTGGTAGGGTTCGATTAGCTGCTAACCCGTAACCATCTGAGACGACGAAATAACAATCGGTAAACGATGTGTTTGGCACGAAGACGCATGCGTCGGGGCCTATGGGCTTCTCCTAAATCAACAATGGTACTGCATTTATAAGCAACGTTTTTAGTGGACATGATTGAAGTTGTCCGCGTGCATCCGAAAGCAACTATCGTCTAGTGGGTTGTTTATCCCTGTGACTGTTGGAGCAGGTAGACTACTTTAACAGTATTAGCTCACGGCAGCATTAGTGATCATCAGAGTTTCAGATTTTTAATTCTATTTTGAAAATATTTGCTGGCTTAAGTTACTGGAAATACAAGTGGTTTATCACTATAGTGGCAGTCCACTGCCACACGTCGTTATACTGAGATTCATACAGCTTGGAAGTCAAACTCAATACATTTTTATTTTTATTGCACGGTTATTTTCTCGTATTTGGAGTTTGCTTCTAGTTTTTTACTTTGTTTACAGCCCTATCACATAGCGTCAACAATTTTTACAATGTCCAATAAAAGTGGGACAGCAGTCAGACTCACCGATTGACATCTTCCTGGCTTTCGGTTTCGGTTCAAGCTTTGCAAAAGGCCCGTTCGCAAGTAACAATTTTCGTCTACGTCAATCTGTCAGGTAGAATGAAGTTACCTCATGTCTATGAGACCAACAGGATCCTCAAAGTGTTTGTTCAAGGAATCCAACTTTAAGAGGGGGATTTAGTTGGATTTAATGTGGAAATTTGCCATAAAATTAACCCTTGCATATGGTCTAATTTTTAAATTATCACATGCAAGTATTTTAAGTAGACGGGATCACCTATGCTGATTCAATTTCAAGCAAAAAGACTGAATTTGCACACAGCCAACATAATTTTGTATTGCAAGTCACTGATTTAGTTGGCATGACAAGGGACATGCTGCCATTTAACATACTAAGTCAAAGGGTTATTCTTTTAAAATTCTATAAATTTAAACAAGAGCGTTCCTGTTAACGTCTAGCTGTTCAAGAGGATACTTAACTTAAAGTGTAAAGAATTTACTAATTTTACCTTTTCCATGGGCAATTAAAATTTATTAAAGATTAAATAGGAATCCAAAGATGTAGGGACTTAAACGTTAAGCCCATTGATATTAACAGTTTCAAGAAATGGAGCAGTGTGTTCATTTTCAATAACTTTAGTTTTATCTTTAAAATTTGTTGTTATCTCCTCGGCTTCAGAATGAAACAAATTGCCCACACATGTACCAGAAGGAATTTATATTTTAAACCACAATGTTATTTGCCGGCATTACCCCAGATGACGATCATTTTAAACTGTGTACATTTGCCATTGAACAAAAAGACACGCGACAAACTCAAATTTGAAATTTTTGATCTTTTGGTCAATGTCTTGTAGCCACTCGCAGTTATGTCAAATTAACACTTTGCGAAAATGCTTTAACGTTTGGCTAGGCTTTTCTGCATCAGCTATATGAAAAATTGGTAGCGTGGCAAAATGCACTCTATGAATGTTTAATTACCCGAAAACGTTTGCGATTTTCTCTAGATTTATGATTACAAAGGGAGATAAGTATTCTCAGAAACTTGCACATATTAATGCTTTACAGTATTTTAGAGGCTATCGAGATTGTCATATTTAGTTATACACCAAGTGAGTTGTGGTGCAGATGCGTATCCAGACGGACAAAATTCGTCTAAATCAAAGATTAACCCTTCTGCTTTTCAGTTGCCTCAAAACGCAGGCAATCGCAAAACGTCCCCCCTCCACTGCGTACGGCCAGGTCCAGTCATTTTGAATCGCGCCTGACCCACGGTCTGATGGAAGATTCGAGTAGTGCCTCGTCTGTTACCTCTTCGGTTGGCTGTTAATCACAATGATCACTGCGATCCGGATTAGAGGCAAGCAATGAGATTTGCACCAACTATCAACTGTCCATTTATGGGCTATAATAAGACCTGTCGTTGGAAGCAAAATAGCCAGACCCACTGAGAACATTGCAAAAAAAACCAAATGTCTTACGGGAACCGTTGTAAAAGAGGTTTTATGCGTAGGGCAGAACAAGGGAGCAGGAAACTTGGGAAAATCAAACGAAGAAGGTAGGGGTGATTAAAACTTACTTACTGACTATAAGTTGGTGAATAAAACCTACGAGATTTAAAATAAATCAAAAGGCTATCCCATAGGCGAAGGAAATTGAAGTCGACCTCCCGAATCGGTGTAAGAGAAGCACGCCTGAACCGGCATTAAGGACAGTTAAATGGGAATGCTGGTGACTGTATAGCGTGATTTAAACGCGTGAAGACGAAATCAAGGCTAGTTACTTCAGAGTCTAGGCTCTCAATGGATCCGGCTATTTCGCTTCCACCGAACTATCAATCAAATAATCGTCTGCTGTTGCTCCCATTAATTAGTCTTCCTCTCAAATAATACTCTATTTTTGAACTCATCCCAACTACAGGAAATTGGTGCAGACACGTGGAAAAGGGAAACATTTATCTTCTAATTATTTTGAAGGATATCTTTTCTAACGTGGAAGGAGAAGGATGAGGAGGTGAATTGATTTCTTTTGGTTTAAACAATAATTTAATTGACAAAGTTCACATGAAAAAAGCCTGGATATGCATTTGCCCCACATGCACTCACGAAAAGATGTGCCACTAAGCTGGCTTTGCCAATAGAAATATTCATTACAAAAGGTGACTGCACGGTTTTGGTAACTGTGAAGCCACAAGTTAAGCAGATACAGTATCAGGCCTAATAGTTATTATAATGGATTATGAACCCTATGTTTCCCATTTTTAACATTTTACTCCGGAAGCGTTCCATTGCATTCAAAATTGGGAAAAAGTGTTCGCTCTTCCATTTTAAGTAACCGTTAGCTATCCCTTGATGCTGCATAGTATAAATATATAAACGTCTTCCCAAACATGCCGTCTGTCGCTTAAGTATTTCAAAATGCGGAATATCCATAAAGTCTACTGGAATAAATATACAGTCAGTTAATAGCCCACCAATTTCATGACGTTTAACAAGTCATAAATAATGAACAGTTATCAGTTTAAATGCAAACATTATAGTTATTATAAAGGATGGTTTGCATGTGTTTTCTGCTCACCTGCTGGTGGTCAAGTACCGGAAGATTAGTTACATTAAAAACCTTTGAATTAAGTTAGCCATAATTTTCTTTTTAAAATATTTAGTTGATCCGCTCGTAGATCCCTTCATCGAACTGCTTGTTTTCCAGCTCTTCCGAAAAGTCCTTCAGGAAACGAATTAGACGCCATCCCCCAGTTTTCCTATCACATGCATGACCTCCGCACCCCTGCGCTTCCTTAGCAAGCAAATTGCGGTACATTTGGCGTCTCTGTCCTAGTTGTCTGCCTTGACAAAAGCAACCATGCCTGTCCACTGCTGGTCTCAAAGTCTGCATCCCGCGTGTGGTTCTGCGCGTCATCACGTCTGCCAAAAGCCCCCCCCCGCTAATCTGCCTGTTCCCGCATGATTATTACTCCCATGGAAATGTCCATTATCTAAGTGTGTGGGATTCGAGTGGCGAAAATTCGGTGGAGATTTAATTATCGCAAGGACCAACAGTCGACCGGAAGCCTTACTGCTGTGACAGCGAGTACAAGCTATCATTGGCAAGGACAGGCTCATTTCTTACTCACCCGCCCAAACCTAGGTGTCTTATATATGAATTTTACAATATTCCTGTGGTCAGCAGCGGAAAATAAGGCCGATATCAGAACAGGGATTAAAAGGAATGATTTTGCATTTTGGATTGCCCGCTTGATGAGGGAATTCTGAGAATGGAACTGAATGGGGAACGACGTGACACGAACGTCGGGGGATTCGGCCATGAAGAGCCAAAATTTTGCGAGAATGATAAATTGAAGCAGACATTTAGGGGATACAGAGGTAGGAGGGTGCCTTCAGAATTGCATAGCAATTGGCCTCGACAATGGTTCTTCCTCGGGGGCATATTATATTTGCACATACGGCATTCGGAGCAACATGGGCAACACGGGACTTCCCCTCAAACTTTTGGGGTTTAATTACTTGTAAGTTGTCTTTGCGACCGATTTCAATTTTTAAAGTGATTGAGCGCGATAAGCACTTAAATTCATCATACCAGCAACAACAGGCAAGCAGAGAGTGATGTCGGCGAACAGTTGGTCAATCTTTTCTAAGCAAAGGGCAACCTTTTGTTTGGGTCCACACCAAGGCCCTTTTTAAATATGCAAATTTGTTTTTAAATTTATTCACTATTGACGGGGGTTACCTAATGAAAGGTTATATCAATACATAAAATCAAGTTAATCAGTGAAAAGTGAAGAAAGTACTTCCGATTGCAAACAGTTACACTGAAAAGCTAACCTTTAAAATGTAAAAGGATTACAAATAATTCATTGCGTTGTTAAATGTTTTATTGATCTCAGTATTTGCTCCAGTTTGCTTAAGATTTTTGCTGTTTGGCATTTTGAGGCAGCCCTTTCGGTTCAGTTATGCGCTGTACGCACACGAATTTTATGAGCAGCTTAAGTATAGTTTGGAAAATAGCGCAATGCAGAAGGAAGGCCAAATAAGAGGAGGGTGACTTAAAACTCCTTTCTAAGTTGACAGTTGACATCAAACATGTATGTGCCTAACCCATGCCAATGAAAGCTGCTACGTAAACTTGGATTTATAGTGGGAATGCTTTCTAATGAGACGTGAATCTAAATTCTGAAACGTACTTCTGATTATAAAAGAACACTTTATTAGAGTTTTTATATAAATTATAGTATGTTTTAGTCCTGTAAGGATACTGCACATAAAAGTAGCTTCTTTTAGGCCACCTGTAAGCACCACTATAAATGAAGCATAAATGATTCCATTGACTTTTGATGCTCTGTCAAATTCAAATATATATTATGGAGCAAAACGCATAAAAAGTTTCCTTTCTTTTGCTAAGATCGTTGCAGATTATATATAATTTAAATGTTATACTTGTGAAATGGGCCTCATTCGGTTTTATAAAACCCTCTAATTATGCTACGTTTAAGATTGGGAAATGTATATTTATAATGCATCTTATGTTTCTATATCGACCGCCAAAGTTCATGAACTTTATCTTATATCGGCTCGATATTTTATGAAAATATATGGTTTTTCTTACATGAAAAAAATGGTTTGTGTTTTAGATACCATGAAATCATATACAACAGATTCGGAAACTATCATCTCTGTAGTTATATAACTATGCGAAGACATAATGTGTTACTACATGAGTAGGAGAAACAATATTTATCTGCATTTTATCTACAAAATATACGTGAATTTATAAGGGCTTTACAAGTGAATGCTAGAAAGCCAAACGGCTTAAGAAAAGTTATTTTGCAGAGTGTCGTTTTTACAGCTGCTGAAAAGAAGGTCTTTTAACAGCCTGACGTGATTGAAAACTCTTGGAATAACTATAGCAGCCTTACCTAGGCCAACTTTTCTAATCAGAAAATAAAGTTTAGAATTTTTCTTGATATTTCATAAGATAGTACATTTTCTGTAGTTGGAAATCAACTTCTATTGTTTGTCATTGGTTGGGCCAGTTCAGTTTTCCACTTATCGAGGACCACAACGGATATCCCACTAAAGCTGGAGGTCATTCAATGAGGCCTAAATTACTAAGGAAATATTAATGGCGGCTGCAGACTAAATCTCTTATTTACAATGGTATGCAGAAGTGATTGTGGCATTAATTTTATTGATTGCGTTGGTCAGAGCAGGAAATGGGGCGTTAAGAGGGCAGTGGCAACAGTTCATTGCGATAGGTGAGAACCAAAGCGAGGTCACTCGGTCGATTGAGACCCTTTGCCACTGAGCACATATATCAAGAGGACTTCAATTGTCTGAGAAGCAATGTAGTAATTGGATAACTCAGCGATCCACGAATGACGCAGATGGAACGGAACCTGTCAGGCTTGTTCTGCGTTATAAGTTTCCACCAAGGAAAATTAAAACGCCACGTAATAAGTTAATTCAAAACACAAAAGGAAACTTTCGTCTTCATTTTACACATAAATTCTAACCTGACAAAATACTATAAGTAAATTTCATTTTCAGAGAACCCCAATGCACCTTGCACATTAAGCTCTTTTTCCTCAATTTTATTAATAAAAGATAAGTTGTTTGCGAAATTTTGAATAAAAGAAGGTCAGTTACTAGATTTATCACTAACATACGTAGTATGCCTTGTGGTAGTGGCGTCAAAGGACATCTATGGGAGTTTTTGTCGAAATCAAGTACTTCAATTCTTGTTATGGCTTTCTAAGGAGACTGCGATATTTTTATGGTATGAAGGTTTGCTTATTTCCTTGTCCAACCACTTTGAGAAGTACATATCTGCATATGGACCTGAAGCTACGAGTATGCGTTGGAATGGTTCTCTGAGTTAAAATATCCTTGGACTTAGCTATAACAAACGACAGCCTTCATGATTGCTTGAGAAAATACTCTTATATCCTTTCGTGCGCGGATTACTGTCAATGACAACGATTTTTTTAAATATTGACCATAAGAATTGATTCTATCTTCAGTTACTTATTAAAAATAATTTTTCAGTAACTTTCCTGTTCAAATCATTCCTACTTGAAGCCCCAAATACATTGTCCATAGTCGGAAACAATGTGGACGACAGCGATTCGCATCATGATATATATTCCTTTTAGTTTTCTAGTAAGAATCTGGTAGTTTTGTTCCTTTATATGTAAGTACAGAGTCAATCTTTTTAAAAACGCACCACGCTACTCTGTAAACATACATTACCTTTAATACTGTACGTCTGATCTACAATTACTAAACGGAGTCAGGAAGTGTAATTTAATAAATTCATCGTTTGCAAATCGCAACGACAGTGTTCGCATTAGATATGATTCCAGACGGGCTGTGTTAACAAGGACAATCCGGCAACACTTGATGGTTAAGCTAATTTGCCTGTTAAAAAATTTGGTCCAAATTATGAAATAAGTCATATAATTTCCATTTTTTAAGAATTTAAGAGATTAAGTTCACCATTTTTCCATAAAAAAAGCCTTTACAATCTTCGCCTAGTGCAAATTGGATACTTTTTATAGTGACCAAATCGTGGAAATTTATAATTTCCTCCTCAAACCTATCAAAATACCGTGGTAAGGCTCAAGGGGTGTCCGTACTTTTAAATTTTGATATGACAGGGAGGGGACCTGTAGGAACTTTACCAAGTAGATACATTTACCTGCTTTTTGCCTCGATACTCTAGAATCGTGACAGTTTAAACATCGCTGACGAAGGCACCCACCGCGTACCTGAAGGAGTGAGCGCAGCGACCACGAACTGCGCGTATTTTAGTTTATCAGAGGCCAGTACCGACCATTATCTCTCTCTCTCTCTCTTCTCCTACTCACCTTGAAGCGATAGCAAGATTAGTTCATAAAGACCCGATGTCAGCGTGGTCGTAGTGCTATGCAAACTTTAACAGTCTTTCTACGCGAGCCACATGCGGCAGGATCCTCAAAATATGTATCAAGCTTGTGATAGTGCGATGTTTGAATATGACTGGCCAGCCTCCATCTTCTTGGTCGGCGTTGGTTCTAAATCTTGATTCTTCATCCTGCAATGACCATAGATCACAGCTTATCGTCAGTAATACTTAATCTTTCCACCATTTTAGACCGATTAACGCGCCTTCGCAATTAATCACTTAGTAATAGTTGAAAAATACTCACACACGTCCACTGCAGCTGCCCTACCAGATGTGAAGACATCTTCAGCGCATTAAACCTCACAGTCACCATAAATCGATCAATGCCACCCAGTTGGGGTCTAGAATGATTGGGTGAAATTACTGGGAGTCCGTAATGTGATGATAAACAGTCTAAGTCAAACTGAACAATGGAGACCTAATCTGGCATCCATTCTCGAGTCCCACTGAACTGAAATTGGCGAACGTTTCAGCGGTAATGCCTATGATAACCTCTGTTTGGCTTTGCCTTTATTACCTTTCTATTACCGAATGCTTCGTAGCTAAATGAATGTCAGCGATAGATTTGGGCTGGAGCTCCAAATGAAAACAAAGTCATCCGTATGTCAGCACGCTGTCAGAGTATTTCAGTGAACGCCACTCGCTTGTGACTGCACTGGTGGTGTCTATCACTATGTGCCCGTCTCAAACAAGGCACTGTTACGCAGGGAATATCATCCTTTTATTATATGATTCGATAAATGTCAATAAGCCGAACATACGTTTTGGTTAAAAGTTTGATGAGTCTTCGTCTCATCGGACAACGCGAAAGGTTTGAGCGTAGTTTCCTTTAACGCTCAATTATTTTAATAACAGAGTTTGAGCATTTTTAAAATATTGCATTCGCTGCTTCGTCCAAAGACTCTCGGCACAGTGAGAAAGGTAATATAAAGACGAAAGGAATGGCAGAAAATAAACTGAACATAAACAGGGATAGATCATATCCTGAAATGTGACGTCAAGTGTTCTTTGATCGCTTTATGTACTGTCATTTGTATGACATCTAAGACAGTCTTGATAAATGGAAAGACGTGGTAGGGTCTAGCCATCCGTTCTCCTTCTTGGTGATTTGTTTTGTTTCTACAGGCCCATCACCAGCAGCTTTAAAGATTTCTTGCACATTTTGATAAAAAAAGTGATGCAATTCCCTGATGCATAACTCAAATGCTACGGCACTGGAGAGGATAACTGTTAAGCATATCCACTGACGTAAGAGACAAAATATATTCAGGTTGATTTACTCACAGGTTTTTGAGAAAGCAATTAAATAGCTCATGCTCTAGCTCGTAAACCTTACACATCAGAGATACTGTACAGGTATATTTTAAAGGTCTGCATGCGACAGCGAACAGAAACAGCCCGAGGATACGCTTGGTTCCTTACGGTAAACCCTTCCTTTATGAAACTTCTCAACTTGTGTTTCTTTACTGAATAAATCCATCAGGTCTTTCATGCGGGGATTCAAAAAAAACCCATCAAATCAACAGGAATATGGATAAATACCAGTAATAATGAGGTGATTCGTTGATAAGTGCTCACCAATCACTAGCAGAACTAACTCGTTTCGCTCTGCCTTGAGGCTCACTCTCGAGCCCCGCCAGCAGCCGCTAGTATTAGAATAGGAAAATGAATATTTCCGACAATATTTATCTGCCTAAAATAAATTTTCTAAAATATTTCATGAAATGGTAAACGTAGAGCGAGCACTGACGATTTTATTTATACTTGGAAAACAGCCTTTGACGGCCTTGGTCCTGTGTCTACACTGCTATGTGTCTGAACACAAAAACCTACAAGTAAGCATGTGAAAGATATGCTATCCTACGGTAAAATGTTCTGAATTCCTACTTCCGGCAGCTTGCTGCAGCAAAATATACCTATGAATTAATGTGAAATTTCACCCACATAAACTAAATGTCCCGTTGGTACCAGCGATCAGGTTCAGTAAGTGTTACATCTACCGATGCTCAGGTTGAATTATCATTTGAGTCAATAATTTACAATTCTTCGTACGAAATATTTTTTCGGACATAATCGTGTGCTACCCACTGGTCGTTAAATTTTGAGAACATTAAATAGCAGGGTTGACTAGAAGCATAGTGAATTTAATCGGATGAGCTCTCAGTGAGATTTGTAATCGATAAATCATCTCTTCCAAACGGGACGTGGCTAAGCGGTTGACAATCCACTTTCCTGTCAAAATCTTCTTCAACCGCAAGATCGGACGAGGATAAAGAAACGTTTTAATAAGAATAATTGCATTTTAGACACATGCTCCAGCAACGCACAAGTAACACGATAGTTCGACCGTCGTAGTTCAACGATGTTCACCGTATGCTCCATGAAAGGGTGGAGCAGGGACGGTGACTGGCGCGTGAATTAGTTTTAAGTGATAGTAGCCTTGCGCTGCAGCTACCGCACTCTCTCCTCCTCCCCGACCTGAGCCCGGTGTCAAGACAGAGTCGAGAAGACCGGAGGCGGGAGAGGACGCAGGTGGCTGGCGCGGCCGGGTCCCCTTATTCCAAGCCACCCTAGGCGTGCAACCACACCTCCAATGTTCAGAATTTGTTAGCGGAGCGCAACCCGACTAACGCATGCCGTGCCCTGATGTGGCCCCCGTGTTGGTCCAATGCATCTACCACGTGGCCCGTTTAGGGGGCACAAGTAAACTGCAACAACAACACCCGGCAATCAATTTATGGCATTTCGGTCTCAAAGATGTACAAACTTTCGATATAAAACTCTGTCCTGGCGCTTGCACAGAGAACAACTTATTGCATATTATTAAGAGCTTTTAATTTTTTACTGCATAACTAGTAAGTGAAGACGTAAAGTTTTAGGTGGCACTTCCAAAACCTCGCATATTTCTGCGCAACCCTCTGAATTTCTTAGCTAACGACTTTCATCTAGCTTAGCCAACAGGATTTTTAAAGCTTGCTAAAGTACCACATTTTATTTGTCAATCGTGCCGCAAACTGCTTCGGTCGTTCTGATGGTCACATTTCAGAGACAAGATCTCAGAGAACGCTTCGGTTTCTTTTGAAACTGTGCCTTAAAACTCTTTAATTCTCTTGGTCAAAATCGTTCAGAGCACTGTTAAATAATTTTTCCCTTAAGTCAAGAAACGTGGTCGGAACTGCTAGTTTTATTTATAAATGTTTTATGTCAGGTTTGCTTATGAACTCAGAAAATTCCCAGCATTTGGATCTTCTCTTCCTTGATGCGTAATTTAAAAATTTCGGTTTTTATACTAGACACCCCAAGTGACGACTTTGAAGTTTAGGTATGCATTTGCAAACCCCATTAGTGTATTCAGCTACCTTTAAATGATGAAATTAATGGATTTCATCCCAATGCATTAGCAAAGCTCTGAAAGTGCGCCTTTTGAAAGGTTAAACACGAAGGCGTTGAAGTCGTGTAGTCGATCGCTTACGAACTTGCCTCGGTCGTTTGATCGTCAACTGTCAGGGACAGTTAACCAGAAGACGCTCCCACTTCCTTTCGGGTATTTCTTTACCATGCACTCCCTACTTCTCTCTCCCAATATGATTAAGAGCGGGTGCCTGTAATCCCTTCCTCAAGCCAAGGAACATGTGTTGATATTGGTCGTTTTCACTGCCAACTACTCCTCTTTTGGTGACCAGATATGAAGGCAGTTGTTTGGGCAGTTAATTAAAAAATCCTTGGTAGCACGATTTTAAGTTAGAATGAGTATTCATCGTGTAATGATAAAACCCATAGCTATTTTTAGTTAAGCCAGACCTTTCGCGAGATTTCTGTGTAAAATTTTGTTGCAAATGAGTACCGGGAATTCATTTCTGAAAAAGAAAGCCTTGTATTAAGAATTCAGTAGCAGATCGAGTAGGAGCTACTAGCTCATTTTTGTCTTAACAGTTTAAACAAGATAGCATATAACTGCCAATCTTTAAGGTTTAATTTATTTTCATCAGGATACCAGCTAACCAAAGCTGAAGAAGTTTTGTTTTAAGCAGTGTTACCAAATTGTGCATAAGTAAACTAACAAGCCCCTTTATTGGAAAGCAGAGCTGTCTCCTAGTTGTCTCTCGATGGTTCATTTGCACAATCACATTTAATTTAGTGAAAACATTGAGAAACGAATTAAAATAAGCAAGCCATACTAAGATAGTTATCACATTGAAGGGTTTGTTAAGAAAAAGCAAGGTGAGGATGAAAAAAAACGGACCACTCACATTCGTCATCTGATTTCATGGTGATCACTCCGGAAATTCCTGACAATGACAGGAGAACGAGGTCGTGGCTCAGTGGTTCGAGCCTCAGGTGTTGCAACATATGGGGTTCGGTATGACTGGCTGATGACGGTTTATAAGCCCGAACTGATCATTCTAGTTTCCCTTGTATTTTGCAGCAGGTGTTTTGAATTAATTTCCATTTCAGGCAGCGTTGAACTGAATGGTGCGTCACCAGAAACGGAGCAAAAACAAGCAACATGCCTGAAACGGCCAAGCATCATTTTCTGATTGACATGCCTACAAGAATCGCAGAGTTTAAAAACCCACGATTCCTTAACTGAAATACTTAAGAGTGCATTTAAACAGAAAATGAACTTTTCCGCGATTTCAACACATTTATGTCGAGTACTTTACGCTTCACTTTCCAAAGATTTCCGGTGCTTTGTCATTAAAATGCAAATTCAATCGACTCTCATAGATATGACGACTCCTATGGAAATATCTTTTGGGCAATACAAGATTTCATCAAATCAGAATTTAAGTTCAGGCAGCATTTACATGTCTAGTGAGGTCACGTCACACTGGAGTACAGGCATTCCGCCGTGTTTTGCAGCTGCCTTTAAGAGCTCTTGCAGACAATCGTTCAGAGAATAACCATCAATAATGGCAGACCTTTAACAGCCAATAAGTTAAGGAGACCGCAGCAACCACAAGAAATGTATTTGTGATCACCGCTGGTCACAGTCATAAGTAGCCGAGCCTTGGGAGGATAAGTAAATTTTAAGATCGTGCATGGCCCTTTCAACTGTTGTGATATACCGCAGTCATCAGCGAAGGGGTTTCTGGATGACCTGCATAGGCCGAGATAGTCTTCAACCACATGTTTTCTTTCCCGCTCTAGAAGGACATTCTCAAACACTCATTTGGAATTTCCTGGAATGTAAACAACTAAATGGCTAATTAACAAAATCAGGCTTTTAAGTGTGATGGCCTGATAAAATGTTAACCCTATTCGACGCAAGTGAGCTGATAGGTGACGCTATGTACAATTCCCGTGAACATCATTCTTCGGTGACCTTCAGTATTAGGGGTCACAGTTAATAAAACCTAACCCGATGATACAGTGAAACAGCTTCAGATCTACCGCCCATCAGCCAAAATCCTGTTTCTTTTCTGCCAGACCCTGGATATGGCGGAAAATAAAACAATGTCATGATGCATTTCCTTTTATCATTGCAGGGGCGTTTTTCGGTTAGTAATCATCACTGGATTTGCGATTGTCAACGCGATTTATATCCCATCTCTCTGAAGTAAACAGTAATTGCTCGTGCCCAGCCTTTCAAAAAGAGAATATCAACGATCGTTGTTCATATGAGTTCTTTAATTGCCCCTTTCACAACTATTAGCTATTTTTTTCACCAGATATCATGTTGAATTTTCTAAATAAACATGTTAACGCCCTGCGAGCTGTACGCTTGCAGTATAACTTAAATTCTCACAATCTGCAGGTGGGAGCAGTATGCGAAGAGAGTTGTTAATCGATATTATTTCGCGAATGCTGAAATTCGTCATGCTATTACAAACACACCACGCGTCGTGTAACTCCGCAGGCCGATTGAATTTGGGAGCTTGCTTCTGTGTGGGAAAGGTCTTCGTACGAACGCCTGGTCAGCATTTCGGAATTTTGATTTCTTGCCTTCCCTCGAAGAAATTTAAAAAGCTCTGCACACTCTTCTTTTAATTTAAGTACCAAAGACAGCCGAAGGGTTGGAAAATTAATTAAAAGATCTAGAAAACTGTGTGCTGCCATCGTTCTCAGTAATTGCATTTTAAAGTTTGCAAGCCATTTTTCGAGATCGACTATAGGAGAAAAAATATCACTTGCGCAAAGATCCCTCCATGAGGACAACTATCCCAAACAAATATTTTGCAGGAAGAAATGTAGGAATTGAACAAGAATCACGTGCAATTTCGACAGTTTTAATTATTCATTTGATTTTCAACTCGTGTGCAGCAATCTTTTAAAAGGTTGATATACTTAGGTATAATTTCGATAAAACGGTTTAGAAATTTCAGTTTCTCCTACCATGCATGTTTATGTGACTATGCTGCGTTTAGGCCTCCTTTAAATTAAAAAATTTAAGTAAACAATGAAGATGCCCCTTGGCAGTCAGTTTTTTAAAAACCCAAACTTATCCAATTTAGGACACTTTTGGTTGTACAACGAATGGGTTACGTTTATCCCGCCTATAAAAGATGACAAGCGAATCTCCCTGAAAGGACAGAAGCCGATCTTATTAAATAATCGAAAACCCATTAAATTCGATTTTTCCATAATAGTCTGGCAGCAGTTTAAAGTTCATTAAGCTGATGGTTTTAAAGACGTAGTTCCATTTGAAAGACATCGTAAGGCATTATTTTTTATTGCAGAACTACACAATTGCGGAGGGTCTTACTAAAGAACACTACTTGAAATTAGTTGAGTGCTAAACTAAAACATAAAATTGTTTTAAAAATCCTTTATCACATTAACCAGACTACCCTTCTTCCAAAAAGCCTACAGCACATTCCGGCTTGGAAAATGGTTGGGTCTTGAACGTTTTCAGTAAGCACCTTTATAATTTCTTAACAAAATTAACTTATATGAACTAACTTATTGGCTTGTTTTTATTTTATGACAGAATGACACTGAATCCGAATGGGTATATGGTACATAACCGAGCTCATGCAAAGTTGACCAAAATTTACAAATGCGTTTTAGATGAGGTCCGATTACTTACATTTATTATATCTTGGATTCCGCTCTTAAATAAGCATTATTTTTATAATTTTGATGTTTCCAACTACTTCTAATATATTATATAGACAAAATTATTAAAAACAATTGCTTATTGTACTCATTTGATAACAAATCACCTTCTTTGTAGTTCTCACTTTTGGATTCAAAAGTTATTAATTGTGAAATTTTAACAACTGAACAATTTCCATTCAAATCACATTTTATCTGTTTGTTTAATAAATGCCCCTCATTACGTATGGGGTATAGTCCACATCAAGTGCCCAACTGTATAAGCAATATGTGTTATCTTAAGAACAAATAGCTTGTGATCAAAAATCTATGCGAAAATGCAACGGCAGATGAGGCTTAAATTTTTCGAAGAAACGGACGACGTTTTTAATCTGAGCAGATACTTTTTGGATATAAAATATGGAGGATATGTGATTTGCCAGCAATTGCATACAAGAACGAATATTTATGTTTTCTATGAAATATATTTTAATTTATGAGAAAATCAGAAATCTATAGAAATGGAAGAACAACAACACTTTCTTTCAAAAGCAGACATCCGGCTGTTATTTAACATACAAGATAACAAATATTATAATTATTTTTAAATAATTATTCCTAATCTTAAACGCATTTTCAAATTGGTATCAACAGTACATGGACTCGATCACTGACTGCACGTAACTAAGTAAGCCATATTTTCCCCATATTATTTATTTTTGTAAGTCTTCCACAAAAACCTGATTTAAATCTGTGCAAACACAAGTTTATTTGTTCTGAATTGCAATTCACGATGGAAAATAAAGGTAACGCTATGAAAGTCCTGGTGTAAGTGAACGCAGCTGCGTTTCTTAACCATCAGTGTTGCATAAATTTGATTTTTGAGTCATTTTCTTTAGCATTACGTCCATGATGAGATGTGACACCCAAAATAAGTATTTAATTCACTCAGAATCTTTGCATCAGAATCGTTTTCAAAACCTCTTCGTATCTGAAGATTTGGCAGAAAAAAAAGGAAGAAGGAAAGCATATCTTATAGTCAAGCATAGGATTGGAAAGATTTTGTAAAACAACATGTCTTCTTGTAGCTGATATAATAGCAACCGTGGGCGCTTATTCAGCGACTGACTTGCCTTTATAAAAGATATTTTATGATAATGATTATCCTACATATTGTTTTATGCTAGAGGCCGACTTACAAAATTTACTTGATCTCTTCAGTAAAATATTACTTCCTGAAAGCATTTCCAAATATATCAGCTGATTTCCCGATAAACGCGTCCACGTAAATAGTCAGATATAGGGTTATTTATGTGAATTACATGTCTGGGTTTCCGAAAAATTTACTGGCAAGGTGAATGTTACTAATTGGGGCCACATACATTTTCAGCGCGAATATGAGCATTTCTAAGGAAACGCTAATCAGAATGAATAAAAGTAATGGTTATTGTTTTCTTAGCTCAAGACTTGCAAAGTATTGCTGAATGTTGACAAAAAAACTCCTTTTACATGGGCATCTATTTTTATAAAATTCACCTGTCCAATTAAATGTCTTATCCTTTTTGGGAATGTCCTAATTATTAGCACCGATAAATGTTTGCTGTTGATCTGAGTCTTAAAATACCAACTTGTGAACAAACAGTGCGTCTACACTTAGCGTTGTAGGAGATCGTTTTTTCTTTAACCTTCTGATACACAATGTTCCAAACGAGATTCCTAAACTTTTGATCTATTAAGAAATTCCAAATGTCAGACGTTGAATGTAAAACTAGTATTTCAACATCTTTTACCCTGGATGCTTGGTTAAATGGCGATTGCTGAACCATGGTTCGTTCATCTGCCATTTTCATCAGCCAAGACCGCTTATTCTCAGCTTTTCCACAAGGTGGTGACATTTTAGATATGGAGAACATCTTTTTGCATACCTTTGGAAATGTCAACCCTTTCAATTTAAGCATTACAACCTTTCTGCATACCTATGAGAGTGCCTGTTACAACATCTGTATGAAATTTGCAATTCGAATTCATTAAATTATTGATCACGACGCCTAAGCAGGCTTATTTGCACCTATCCTTCAGCAAGCTCGTTCCTTTTATCTATTCTTTTGCAATGTTCTTTATATTTTAAAAATCAACCAATGTTTACCCTAAGCTCTCCTCGTAAGCTAGCTTAGCTGAATGCAACAGTAATTGCATCAGGCAACCTCCTCAAAATCAGTAAGCCATATTAGATGTGTATGCAAGTAATGGTTTCAAAATCTGCAAAATATTAATCTGTACCAAATTAAAATAGTTGGATCATTGAAGGTCGGAGCCCCTATTCAGACTATGAAATTCACAGTGACATTTCAGGTTTCCTTGTTATCCTCTGAGAAAAAAATAGCTTCTGATAATGGGAAAAAATCAACAAACAATAAATGAATGGCTCCTGCCTAATCACACTAGAATGTGGCCTTTTATGCTTTTGAATGTATTTTACTTTCCAAATTATCTTACTTCTTATTTAACTCTTGCTACTTTACTCAATTTTCCCTTTCAAGTCAAAGATACCCATATTTATTGACCTTCTTGGTTGCCATTTTGTTTTGATCTCCTTGCATGGCTTTACCTCAGCTATTCCAGTTACATGATTTGAAAATGCTTGATGGGGACGATTGAAAAGTCTCGTCGTTAGTTTATTTGTGTATCTAACCCTTGGTAAAATGCGGTAAATTAAAGCTGGGCATCATAGGAGAGTAAAGACCAATAGACTCGTAATTAATAACAACTTATAGGGACTTAAAATCATTTCATCAGGCTGCATTTGGATAATTCTTTATTTTTTGTTTGAGTAACTTGTTTCCTATGGGAACGTAT
Organism: Schistocephalus solidus; assembly: GCA_017591395.1. Classification (NCBI taxonomy): domain Eukaryota; kingdom Metazoa; phylum Platyhelminthes; class Cestoda; order Diphyllobothriidea; family Diphyllobothriidae; genus Schistocephalus; species Schistocephalus solidus. The sequence goes on from WEDG01001726.1 coordinate 55,906, forward strand.
TCAAATTAAGCGAATTAATATATCACGTAATTTGACAGTTGCTCAGCATTTCATAAATTCCACTGAACAATTCATTTGTGGAATTAATTTTTTAACTAACGAAAAAGGCCTGCTGTGCTTGACTGGTTTATTTCAGTTCCGCGTATTTGCACATCCTTTGCAGTTTTTAACCAAACATAATCGCTATGCACATTCTAAACTGGCCTTAATATAAGTCTCTGGTCATGGTTCAAACTTCTGATATTGAATGCTTGACTAAGCTCTATTAGGTTTATTGAGGAACTTCAACTATGCAGCATGCTTGGCAGAAACTAGACCTCTTCTTACGGAAAGTATCAAATAAATTAACTATCTTATTTTCAGTAAATAATGCGATTCGAGGGTTGAAATGGGGACTTTTTATGTGTGGGATATTTGTCATGCCTTTGCAATCGAATGGTACAGAATCAAATCGCCGCGAAGGACGAATGTCGCTAACACGCCATGGGACCCCGATGAGTCAGGCGGCGTGAACAATCCCAGTCACGGGCTTATATTCCCTCTTTACCCTCATTCCCATGGTAATACTGCATGAATGCCCGTAAGTTGTTGTAGTTCAACAGCTCTTAGGATAAATTTTTAATTGAATTTAAAAGTTCAGGCCAGTACGTTTTCCATCCCAGTGATCGTACCTTCGTCTTCTTTTCTACTTTTACTTCATTTTACAAGAAGCACTTTTGAACTATCCCAAATCTGTCGATAAAAGACTAAAAATAATGGAAGCCGTCTTAGACAAAGCGTTGGGTGGATACTATTTTCGTCGAAAATGTTCATAATCGATGCATTACACTTGAAACGATAAATTGATGCATCTTGATGTCAATATAATTGCTACTTAGTTTTTTTCAGTACGTTTTGTGCCGTTATCTTCGTGAACATAAAGGGAAAAATTTATGGCCACCTGAAAGTACCGGGGGATCACGTAGAAGTGGATAGCAATTTTAGAAGCTTTTTTACCTGGCATAAAGTATACATTTGGAGATGCCCCGAATCACGTGCACAACAGACACTGGTTTACAGAAAATCCTTGTGTGAATATTGCATTTGCAAGTTTTAAACTGGCTGACTTTCGGATCGTCCTCTTGAACAAATAAGCGGAGGCAAAGTGTTTAGGGGAAAACTTTTAGATTTGCGAGCTAGTCCGATCCACTATATACGTCTATCCATATTCGGTTTTATTCAAGGTTGCAGTAGGTGGCACTGTCAATATTAAGCTGAGTACAAAGGACTGATTCCTGATAACGCAAGGAATACAGTTTAAGGAATTAAACAGTGGCCGTCATTTTTGGGCCACTTTTCAGCTTATATTACTTGATAAAAGATATGACCAAGTTTGCAGAGAAATTTCTTATTTGTGAATCATTCTGCACAGAGGATATAGTACGCTTTAGATAGCCTAAGCACATTTTTTAGGTAATGCTAAGGCTACAATTGTAAAGTGACTTCAAAAATGAATGCATTGTTCCATTCTTGCAACAATTCTTGGTCAATAAGTCCAGCAAGCACTTAATGTCATTCGTCAGAAAAGGCACTGCATTTCAATCACACTATGAACCCTAAGATCTCTTCGGAAGAAATCCTAGAGACTATACTGGGCTGATTATAGTACCGTAGCCATTATGTGGAATCAATAATCGATTTCCGAGTATGAAAACAAAACAGAAAAATCCTGCGTCAATTTGAAACCATATAAAAAAAGGTTTAAGCCTGGGTATAATAGCAATGACATAGTTCAGACGCCTGCGGTGCTACGTGGCCGTGCAGAGATTCCGAATTATCTATATGGGAGATGTGTTTTATCACACTTATTTATTAATAAGTATTTCCGACGGTCTGCGGTATCGAAAAACAATTTCTCCTTAATTAAACTAAGCTTAATCAAGTTAAATAAATTTCACTTTATTGTCATGCATGAGACCGTGTAGAGGTTCAATTTATCAATTTCCAGGTTAAAATAACTTCTAGAACCACATTTTTGAATCAGTCCTCCAGAAGATTGAGCATGCGTAGTCAAATGGCCTCTCCGATGAGCATATTTCGTTAAGATTCAACTGCATTTACTAATAGGACTGAGTAAAGTTTTGTTGAATTTCCTTGGCAATGCGCAAATTGAGATTAATGATGGGTAAATCCCTTTTCCAAATAATACTATGGTGCATGGCCACGAGTCAACTTTCATGTTCAAAAGTATTTTCGAACGAAAGTTAAAGTGTAGTAGAGAAAGTTTTGAGTGTAAGGAAGCTTTTACACCAAAGGAATCTATTTTTGCAACCCTCTGAAAAGGTGCAAGAAATCGCCAGCAGCAACTTGAGGCAACAGCCATGTCTCCGTTTTACACCAAAACCCTAAAAAATCACAGTAGTTGGCTCTTCTCTTCCTTTCTGTTTTGCACCAATCTAAGACGTTCCAACTTACGCACTAATTTGAAAACCTCATTGATTTATTCAACTATCTTTAAATTTTGCCGTTATGGAATTTCATCTAAACAGATTAACAAGACCCAACCTTTGTGCCTCCTGAAAGCTTGAAACACCAAGATGTTCTATACGAGTAATCGATCGCTTAGATAGCTACAGCGGTTTCCTGATGGTAACCCTTCATCAACCCTTCATCAACCCTTCATCCTGAAAAGCTTGAAACACCAAGATGTTCTATACGAGTAATCGATCGCTTAGATAGCTGCAGCGGTTTCCTGATGGTAACCCTTCATCAACTCAATTCCTGTCAGGACTTGCTTAATCCCTACTCACTCTTCTCTCTGTCAATACCATTTGGAGCAGTATTGAGAAGAGGTAGAGGTGCTCGCTCGGACAAGAACTTCTCCTGACGTTTCGGATTCACACTCGAACCCATCTTCAAAGCCAGTATCAGGTAAGGTTTTTCGTACACAGGGGGTTGCAGTACTTATGGGATACAGTTTCTATGCTACTGCATGCCTATTGCAATTAACGGCTCTCTCTTCATCAAGGATGACTGTCCTCTGGTAGGATAATTGTTTGGTGGTCGACTTACGGTTAGTTATCCGCTGAAATTTCATCATCCGTGTTGGTGGTTGGTGTGATGATTGCTCGGCCATCTGGCTCGCCGGCATTGACTTTGGAAAATGCATTCTCTGAGCTCTCCCCGAGTGGCAAATCTTTCTGGCCAAATTGAGTCTCAACACCGAATGTGGGTTGGGTAGGTCATTGCACTTGTTACTAGACTGGGGGGCCTGTAACCTATGATTCAAGCAACTTGTGTCTCACGCAATTATCACCTCTCGTGAGAATTTCGGCTTCCTCAAACTGGAATCTGTAGCCTGTTCTTGACTTGAGAATTGGCATTATTTCGCCGTACTGCCTCCGCTTAAACGGCCATTCGCATCTGGAGCAGTTTTCCCGTTTCTCCAACGTGGTTGTTTTGTCCACAAAGGCATCAGATCAGATAAAGACCTCCAGATGTTTCTTGCCGTGGCAGCGGGTCCTTTGGTCTTATTACCTGACACTTGAGTAATATGCCATAATAATTTAGGCAAAATAACGAAGATGTGGTTTTGAAGCGTCAGTTTCACTGCTTAATGCCCCTCTTTTACCTACCAAATATAAAATAATCTGTTTGCGTACGCTATACTTGTTTTATGAATTTTCAAGGCCTTTATTGCCCAATTGGCCTTCAGAATGAGTAGTCTTCATCGAAAAATCCAAAATCGTATACTTTCACTAATGGAACTCAATGATTGCAGGGTATGTCTTGTAAAAATATTGCAAATGACCGTCGAAAAACTAATTTTTGAAAAGTTAACCCTGGATTCGCAAATCTTCGGAAGATCGACGAACATAACATAAGCTACTTCGACTTTACCGTACATATAACTGTCAGTCTACAATGGAATCCATTGAGGTAGGTGTGGAATTACAAGTTTGCTCTTCTGTTTAGAACGTTTTACTTGGACATTCGTTAGAAGGAATACCGTGCATGCAGTCTTTATCGACGTCAAGATTGCCTTCAGTAGTTTTCTGCTATTGTTTTCTGTACACATTCAATCTTACAAAAGAAAGAAGAATGCTTCTGGTGTGCGTTTTAAGCTCCCTGTCCATGTTGGTGACCAGCAGTCGGCGGAGGTTGCTATTAACATTGGCGTTCCCAAAGGCCACGTTCTTGTTCCTTCGCTGTTCATTTTATTTATCAATGATTGCGACAATGAACTGGACCAAGATGATGCCATGTTTACCCTTGATATCAAGATCTGAAGTATCATCCGAGTTGGAGACGATAAAGAGCGTTTGCATACAAATTCAAGCCGACTCAAACAATGGTCCAATAAAGAGCTCTTGAGCTGTTCAAGTGAACAAACGTAAATTTCTACGAGTCAGCAGAAACAGATATCCAAATCGCTTGTCCTCCCGCTTGAACAGCATATCATTCCAAGAAGTGGACGTGGTATGTGAATTACGACTTCCCTTAAACCCTCACCGCACTGCTCAAAGTTAGCCATATCCTTGACGTCATCAGTCCTGTACCTCGTCAAGCGGAAGTTCTCAACCTTCAGTGAAGACTGCTTCGCTATATTTTTTGAACAGTTCTGTGGCCGAAACTCTAGTTTGCTATCCGAGCATGGAAACTCTAGACCGCAAAGTACCTCAGCATCCTCTAAAAAGCTCTACAGCTTTTAAGTAAACTGGAAAATGTACAGGGCTCAGTACTCTTGAAAACATTATTAGTTCATCTCGATCCCTTTCCTTTCAGTTACAAGGAACAATGGGGTGATCTCATACAGATATTCGACATAATGCACGGTCAGGAGACTCCTTCGAGTTGGCAACTACAACTACGTGTGACTGGTGCCATACTAGACACACGGACGTTCTTCTTCAACAGAGCGGTTGAATCTTGAAATGCGTTGCTGGAGGATGTTGTCATGTCTGCATCCGTAGAAGCTTTTACGAGCTGGATCTATATTGCAGTGCGTACCACGATGTCATCCGACCGCTACTTTCGTGATGCCTAATGGTTGCATTGTATTGCGTTTAAAATACTGCTTTTAAAATTTAAGTAATATGTTTTTAAAGAAGTATTCATATTTCAACCTCACCATGGCGCTTGCAAACCAGAGGTCGTATTACTTTCCCGGTAGCACGTTTGGGCTTGAAGTAGCTACTCTTCTATGCACCTTCATGTGTACATTGGTCTCCCAGTTCTGATACCACTTAAGAAAAGTTTGTCTATCTGTACATTTTTTCGTATGTTGCTTTGTAATTGTTCGATGTGCCATTTTCCTAATTGTTGACCTAATTTTGTTGCATGTAATGGATAGAGAATTCAAAGGTGCGAACCTATATTTCACTCAAGTAAACTGAACTGAAGGTCTTCAGAGTGATACCAAAGCAAACCTTAAAGAATTTTGCCTTTACACAATGGTTCATTTGGACCTTTGCAAGTGGGTGATGAACACACCTAAATAGTATAAGATGGAAGCGAGCAGTGTATATATACTTGTTTTTTGAAGGATTTATTTACAGTGGGAAAACTAGGGTAAAATTAAGACCAGCTATTCACTCTCGCAAACTGGTTTCATTTAAACCACGCTAGAAATACTTGAAAATAAAAAAGAACCTCTTACAAGCTTGGCGCTTAGCTTTGCCAACGGCCACTTAACTGCATGCATTCTCCCGCGCCATCTCTACCCTTCCCCTTCCCCTGGAACGGCTCTACCAAACACTAACTGCCACTTATCATACTGTTTCTTATCACACTGTTTCTTATAATCCTCCTCCTATGCACATCTCTCAGACAACCCACAAAAACGGACGAATATTATCAATTTAATGTTTTAAATTTCTACTTCGTTCCAAAATTTCCCTATTACTATACTGGCCTGAAGATAAGTTATCGAAAGCAACGCGTATGCTCGCCAAGTCGTCTTTTAAATCAAAAATTGTTTCGCATCACTATAGTGGTTATTGGTAGGGAGCAGCTTGGACCTGACCGAGGACAGAAATGGTCACACAGGTCATCCAGAGTATCCACCTTTTGGGCATGCAAAATCAAATTGTGGTTTTTGCTCTTTTGTTTGGCAGCGGTGCTGTAGGGCCGAACATTTAACAGTAACCGCAGTTCGACCGTCGATTATGATGAGGTTCATCGTGTTCTCCGAGAGCATGGTGGTGCAGGGGCGGTGTCTTGCACATTGGGTTAGTTTTAAGTAATAGTAAACTTGCACTATAGCTTCCACATTCTCTCTTCCCTCATCCATCTCTGCGGGTGTCAGGGCAGAATCAAGAAGACCAGAGTTGAGGTCGAGCGCTGGTACGTAACAGTAATAGCAGTGAGCTGAAACACATTAAATGTCCTGCTATGTGGCGTTCGTCTGGAGGATCCGTGCACTTGTATTTGAACTTGGTGTCATTGTTAGACCATCTGATGTAGTCGGCCTCGATGACGCCGTGAATTTTACCTCTACACGCGTGACCATCTGCTGCAATGAATCTGGAGTCTAGATCCATTGACTCCTCCAATGGCAGAAGCCGAATACAGTAGATCCAGAAAAGACTTCTAAATCTTGGCGAAGTGTGTGGTTTGACTTCGTCATCGACGGTTCCATGTAGGCATAAGCGCCGGATCAAGGTCAGTAACAATGGCAAAAAACGTGACTAAATCAAGTTAAATAACTTTACAAACTCAGGATGTGTTCATTACGAGTGTAGACTGCTTTAGCTGAGATATGGGTCGACTTACTTCAATCGTAGGATGGTTCACAGCTAGCGGCCATCAAATGCCTCCAGATTTTTCTCGTTTTCCGGGTGTACAGCCAGTATTCACAACTGTATACAAAGACAAACCAGATGGCTGCCCAACACACTCGGACTTTTGGGGCCCTGGACAGGTCGCTCCAGGACAGCAGACATGTTGACGGATTTTGGAAACCCTATCGACACCATTGATGGGAGAGAGGATGTCGTCCATTCTTCAGAAACAGGCCTTAATCCTGAAGCGTTCCTTCTCCTGCTGAAGAATACAGCTCAAAATTATTCTGTTTTTCTAAGTTTATATCGATAAATCTCTGGATGTGGCGAATTTGTTCACTCGTAACACAAGAACCTGTAAATCACAAAAGCTTGAGACGGGCATAGTCACTTTGTCAATGTAATCGAGGTTAGTCACTCGGCAACCGGATGCAAATTCTACAGCGTCAAAAGCTTTCAGGCCCCCCTCCGAGTTAGTTGAACAAAATGGGCGACAGGATACAATCTCGCCAATTGTCAGATCATATATCTCACGGGTGGGAGAGATCGCTGTGGACCAGAGTGCACACAGTGGTTGAGCGCTTGTAGGCTCTGATCACGACAGTGAGCTAATTCGGCATACCAACTGGTCCTAGTATACACCACAGAGACTAACAATGGACGGCCTCAAACGTTCCAACCAAATCAACGCAATAGAACCCGTCTGTTGAGGCTAGTCATAGGAGAGTTTGAGACTGCCCTAAAATGTGTATATCTGGTCTGCGCATCCCTGTCCAAACCCGATTAGATTGGGCGCGTACGTATCATCACCGTTGAGAATGACAACAGCAAAGACGTTCACAGAAACTTCGAAGAGACTTATGTCGCGTTAGTTACTGCGCCTTATGTTGTCTACCTTCTTGTAGACATTTACATGGTTGTAGGAACCGCAGTCATCAAGCACAACCTCATCTCCCAAAGTTCACTTAGTTACCTCATGGAGCCTGGAAGTTAGTGATGAGGCAGAACATCGAAGTTCCTGTGCGAAAACCCTCCTCTTTGGACGCCTTTGTTGTTGTGCGTGCCCTCTTTATTACATCGGCGATTTGCCCTGGAAGGGAGGGGTCGCATGATATTGAGTTGGTTCTCGAAGCGCTCACACCAACGCTCGGCCTTGACCGAGTTGTCAGCAGTAAAGCTCAACTCACATCAGAGAAACAGACAGAGAGTAACACGATGCAGTGGACCTACCAATAACTTGGCGGGTAATTTGACAGGCGTTTCAGGCTTCATCTACCTTTGAGACCAGCTCCGTGGAGCTCTCTAGTTCAGCCCAAAAGTTTTGCGGCAATCGTTAGCAGACTTAATGTGACATTAGCAGATGGAAGAATCATTGCTGGACCTGGAGTGAGCCGTCTGACCAGACAACTGCAGGGTTCTTCCACCGCTGGATTAATCCAAATATTTTCTCAGGTGCCTCAAAAACAGCCTCCTTTAATGATGCCCAATTTTTAATGCCATTTCCTTCGACTGGGACATAAAAGCGAGGGCGAGTTGGGGACTCAGGCCCTCGGCTGTGTTGTTATGTCGTTTTTCATTACATCAAAGCGTGATAAACTGGTTGTTGATTTGAGGCAAACTTTCAGGTGTATGCGAACAAGTAAATGGGCTGACAATGGGTGTTGTCCGTTTTGGTCTTACTCATCGATCTCTAATCCTGAACTCACCTTGAATGCAGTATTTCTAACTAGGCATTGGGCGAGTCATTTAAATAATAAGTCCTTAGATGTTCTTTGATAGTTCTGGAAGCATCTGTTGCGAAGAAACAGTCGGTTTTGGTCTGCAATTGTTTTTTCCTTATCTTGGCACTGCCGCCTAGATAACCAGGCCCACAGCAGTCAAAAGAGTTCGAAGATTTGACGGATCCAGTCGACCATTCCAGCCCGTGACAAAAACCGGCAGATCACAACGAGCGATTCTGTCAATTGATACTTGCAGCTGCCATTGGAGGGTTTCTGTCTGTCTCTAGTTGGCCGTTGCTATTGGTGCGTACACAGTGGTGACAGAAGTGTGCATAGGGTGAACCTTCAGTCCTACGCAATCCAGCCGAGCTTTGACGGGTTCTCACGAAAGTAGCGCATGGTTCACTTGATTCGAGAGTTTGATTCCCATACTGAGTCTACAAGAAGAGGTGCTTGAGCTGTTGTGGTATAGGGTGAAGGGAAGGTGTCTTAACGGACTTTTGAAATTGAGCCGCCCACATCGAAATTTTCTTATACTTGTTGACGAACGCTTGCCCATCGCTAACGGAATTCACTCGTTCCTTTCTGGTTCGGGACTCCCAGTCGAACCCCGCAAGCAGCCACACAGTGGCTAGTAGTACGGAAGGTAGCTTACTTATACCGAAAATGATAAGGGAGACTGGAAAGGTCATTGCTGACTCATTAGCCGTTATCAGCGGGTCATTCCCAACCCCAGATGATGCAAGAACCGAGGCTCGAACCAGCAACCTGCTGGCCAGAAGTCCAACGCTCCAACTATTGGGACATGGACTCGTCGTCTTGCCCGTTTAGATCCGGAATATTGACATTCGTTGACAAACCCTCATCGATCGTTAACAGAACTGACACGTTCTGTTCGGCATTGGGACCCACGCCCGAGCCCCGCCGATAGCCACACAGGGATTAGCTTCATTTTCTCATCATATACTGATTTTCCCTCCTCTGTGTTTATTTTTAAAAAAACAATTTTGAAGTCATTAGGGCACAATACGCTGACATCGATTTGGAGAAAATCAAATCTGGCGTAAATTTTGCAGTTCATTCACTGACGATTGTTCACAATGTCGGAAGTTACAGTTTTCAGCTATTATCTATCAGTTGTGATCTTCCGGTGTTATTTAATTTGTGTATCCAATTTTTATCCATGAAGAGTAAAGGAAATTTTGCTGAAACTTATGGAACGATAATTTTCGAAATAAAATGGATCTCTCGCTCTGACGGGCCTGAGAAGGGCCCTGGAAACTTCGCGCATTGCAGAAACACCTACCACGAGTCCGTTTCCGACTGATTAGTCCAGCTGGCCCCTACCACTTGACCAGGGTTGCGGATCGAATCAGTTCCCGCGGACACCATAGCATCGGCGTATACTTGCATAAGGAATAATGTATGTGTTGGTTCATGCCTGCTTATTGGCCAGGCACAAGAGTTGGTCTATTTCAAATCCAACCTTCGCCAAAGTCTGTGCTTCTATTCTCCGAGTGTGAATGCGCCGAATAGCCAGGATTCTACGCGTCCCACGTAATGGTCGCTCAGAACGAATCTCCCCTGCCATTACCTGGTCAGGGAGATGAAGGTTATGTGGCATGCGAGGCACAAGGAAAAATTAAAATGCACATCTCAAATTCAACACTTGATGTTGATTGTCTATCCACCAGAAATTACTGAATAAAGTTAAATCGCAAGTGTTGCTGGACTAAATTTTGCTTCATTAGCAGTAAAGAAGAAACGCATAATGAAATAGACTCGAGCAAAAGCATTCAGCTAGTTGCTTTATCTGTGGGGATTACAACATTGGTCAGCAAACAAAGTTTCCTGTCTGCCGAACACCATGAATCATTTACAGAACTACGTCAGAGTGTATTAAAACCTAAAGGTGTGGTTTCCCCTGGTTATACTACTCTTATGTTTGTGACTTAGTGCCAGAATTGTCCCAACTTTGATGAGCTGAATTGGTTTCAGTCGATCGACTCCTTACTCTGTGGTGGCAAGACCTCTTGAATAATAAAAGCGTTAATCATGGGGACCATAATTTAAGTATGGAGAGCAGTAATATTTTCATCTAGTTCATATAACCCCCAAGTTCCTGGCCTTCACTGTGCCGGGTGGCTGTAGGCGATCTTAAATAGACCCGAGAGTTCGACCGTCGATTATAACGAGATCCACCGTACACTCCACGAAAGGATGGCGCAGGGACGGTGACTTGCGCGTGATTTTGTTTAAAGTGATAGTAGACTTGCGCTGCATCTACCGCACCCTTTCTACCCCTCCCCCACCTGAGCCCAGTGTCATGACAGAGTCAAGAAGACCAGAGATGGGAAAGGGCACAGGTGGCTGGCGTGGCTGCAGCAGCCCCTAGGCGTATCACTACACCTGTCTCGGATCCCACGGATTGGAAGTACCATAAAGGCCACATTAAGAAAGAGCCGTTGCGCCTGACTCTCAGTCCGCTAGTCAGCCATTACACACAAAACACACTTTGGGCTGACCACGCGGTCCGAGATATCCGGTCAGTTGGTAACTTTCCAAGCCACGGCTTTTAGTGCATCGTGATAGTTTCAAGCGCGTCAGATTGTTTATTGTGAGGAAAATGCGTTGAGTTGTTGACCTCACTCTCTCCCCAACCCCACAATCAGACCACCACCCGAGCCGGTCAGTTGTCTGAAGTGGGAGTGGGAGCATTGTTTGATAGGTCGGCTTATCCGTCTTTGCGCGCCACAGCACGACCTGGCCCCCATAGCGTACACGCCAGGATTCACATACTCAAGGGATATGGAGGAGCCATCGCCGTCTGACTCCCAGTCCACTTGCCAGCCTTTTGACACACACAGCATATACACTGGGCTGACGGCGTGGTCTGATGTAAGCGTCAGATTGGCAGCCTTCCAAGCCACGTATTCCAGGAAACCGTAATATACTCAGGTACATAATGATAGTGAGGGTGTTTTATATGTATTGGTGTGGGTAGTGTGCGCTGTTTTGGCTTAGCCTCCGGTGGTTTACCACAGGTTGTCGTGGAGGCGCATGTGTCCTAATAGGCCCATGCGCAGTGTAAATGTGTGGGAACAGTGAGGGCAGTGGAGGCGGAGGGCAGGAGAAATCAAGAAAGGCTGGGGGGGATGTCATTCATGGTAGTGGGGGTAGCAGTGGTGGTAAGAATTGCTGGAGTGGAGGGTATGCATGATGTATCGGTTTTTAAGGCATTGCGGTGAATCCCACTGTCATGGATGCGCATGTGACCGATCAGGCCGATGCGTGAGGTGAATATGCGGTCGCATTGAGGACAGTTTAGGAGAGAGTCCCCATCGCTGATGGTGGTGGTGGTGGTAGTGAAAGCGAAGGCGGTGGTGGTTGCGGTGGTGGGGGTAACAGGCAATGAGTTTTGGGATGTGGTCTCTATTATGGTGGGAATAATGGAATTGATGCCAAGATGAGGGTATGGGAGTCTGAAGAAGGGTTGGCAGAATTTGACGTAGAATTTGGAATTGTCGGATTGTTGGTGAATTGCGTCCGAAGATGTCCAACCAGGCCAATCCGCGCGCGGAAGGTGCGTTGAAAGCGCGGGCATATTGTAAGGGCCTGGGCATTGGCGGTGTTGGTCCGGGGCGCTGGTGACTTTCGTGCCACTCTTTTGGCCTTGGCGGCGGTGATCCAGTTGACTCCAGAGATTGCTGCACCGATTTTCATGGATCTTCACCATGCCAGTCTATCTTGGGTGAGGTCCTCCCGGGTTCATTTGCAGTTGCTTCAGAGGTTTCTTCAAATTGTCCTGTCCCCGAGCACCCGTAGTGACATCTCCGTAGAAAAGTCGTTTTGGTAGTCACTCCTCGTCCATTCTCACTAGGTCCCTGTCCCATCGCAGTTGCACTTGCCTCAGCATGGCGTGGATGCTGAGGATTCCAGTCCGCTCCAGGACTCCGTGTCCGGGTTCCTGTCTTGCCATCTCATCTTCAGTACTTTGCGGAGGCAGCTGAGATGGAAGTGATTCAGCTTCTTGACTTGGTTCGAGTGGAGGGTCCAGGTCTCCGCTCCGTAAAGGAGTGTCGTCAAGACGACGACCTTGTACAAGGTCAGTTTGGCGTTCAGGTGAATACCATGGCGATTCCACACGGAGGCCTGCAGCCGGCCGAAGGCCTGACTGGCTTTGGAGATCCGTTGGGCAACCTCGTCATCGATTCTCATGTTGCGTGTCAGCATGCTTCTTAGATAAGCGAATGTTTCCACATTTTTGAGTTGAACACCGTTGACATTGATTCGAGGAGCATTGTATTCCATAATGACCCCCATCAGTAAAAAGCACCACCAATATTGGCAAAGATAGCTAGACAGTGGTTTTTCTTTTCGTTGGCCGTAGGCAACTTAGCTAAAGCTAGATCGCAAATATTATAGGTTCCCTGAGGTCAAGGGAATTCAGAGATCACTGCACCTCCACTTCAATTGTACCGATTAAATGGAGTGGCCAGTCTGCACAGACCAAACTTGCGCTGAAAACTCGTTCTTCCTTTTTTTACACGCTGGTTTCCTCAAACACACTGAATAAAAATACTCATCCAAAAAGTACTTAATTAGTGCCTGCTAACTTTTTTAAAGAGCCATGGCATAATAACGTCATGGCCATAAAACTAGAAGAGATTTAAAACCATCTCCAGCGCATTATTTGGTCGAATGTTCTTCCAATTAGTTCATTGGGCATTGGCAATCACTATAAGTTTTTTTAGCCTTTGCCAGTGACTACAACAAAACAGCTACTCAGCTTCCTGCATTTTTACAACTTAAAATCAATCATTTCAGAAATATAGTTCTTTTGCTTGTTCCTACTCAGGGAAAAAGGAAGTTGAAGTTCTGATTCATCGATCGTGCCGCCTAAACATCTAACACTATCAAATGGCATTTATCTCCACAACCATTCGCTAAGGAGTAATCTGGATGCCTTGAAGTAAGGCCGTGAGAGCACGGCAAAATTGCCGGCAATTCTGACAACTGCAAGTTTTTTGTTTTCCTTTCAACGACGAAAATATTCCTAAAATAGCTAAGCAAACGGACATAAATTGCCACCAGTCTTATCTAGGCACGGTAAATGGTGGAAGTTTAGTCAGACCAAACCAGAATGCATTGTCCAATCATGCCACATCTGATAGGCTGCTACAAAGAAAATTAACAGCAGGTTTGGCCAAACATTTTCATCACCTTTTACATCTACTTTGTCCACCCTTGCTGTAAGTTCCCGTATTGAGGTCGGTTGTAATAACCTTTTTGGCAATCGTTCATCATGCATTTTCCTGGTCTGCGTTCTTCATCGCATCTGAAGCTGCATGAGAATAGCATAGGGCGAGAAACTATTGTGCGACCCAAATAACTCGAAATCGAATGCTAAATTTAACGAACACATAGCGAAACGCATAGCGATATCGTTGGAGTTAGTGGTAGGGCTAGGCTTAGGTTGCCGCGTATGTAAGCGTGAATAGGTAGGCGTGTACTACGGCCTAATTAAGTTGTAAAAAACCAGCTCCTTGAATGATGACGGGGTAGACATGTAAAATTCATAAAAATTCTTTTTATTGCCAACGAGTTACCACCATCTTCCGTCCTTTAAACTGTCCTAATTTCCCTGCCACCGCTCCCCTATTGCACACCTGCCTACCGATTATGCTTATTAGTGGGGGTCGTGCAATAGTTCGTTGCTGGTTAGTGGGATCAGCGATGCATTATCTTATTGCATTAGATTTTTCGACAGTAGCTTAGATCACACCAACTTAGTGGACCGCGGAAAACGACGAAAATTCTGAGTAGTCAGGAGAAGAGACAGCGAAAACAAACGCTGATCTAAGTTGTTTCGGTCAGCTTATAAATTTTCAGCGACAGGGAAGACATTGACTTCCCACTCAGGATGTGATCGCGATCACGGAAAGCAATCGATTTTTGCCGCGGTATGGCTAACGGTTTGGCAGACAGGCATGCAGCTGGGGTGATGGAGAGAGCAGTCGTTTTGTAGAGGCAGGCGAGCTCATAGAGGAACGAAGGAATCGCTCGATGGTCGCGCGTCGTCCGTACCTCACAGCAGTTTTCCAGTTGTGGTTTATCTGCAGTTTTTTAGTATGGTCGACAGTAGGCAGTCGGAAAACCCTTTTGGACCGCCAGAAGAACGCAAGCAAATATGCGCCAAAGGAAAGAACTAATATACGACGGCGTACCACCATTCAGTAAAGCCGCGCTCTCTGCCAGTCTGTTAAACACATTCTAATTTAAAAATAAGAGGCAAAACGAACATTGAACTTGCCTCCGCGGCGTCTTAAAGAAGGCATCCCACAGCAGCTTCGATGTTTTTGGCAAACCCGATGTCACCACCGGTTTGAGCATTTGCGAGCCCGCTAGTTGAACTGGAGGCACCGAACTATTGTACGAGACCACTAACCCGAGATATATGGTGTTCTGACCTCATCTCTTCACTCGAGTCATGCATGGGATTTTCAATAAAACCGGCTAAATTTGCGTGGGTCAGCAACATTTTTGGAATGACTCCGGATTTCCATTTGGGACTGACACGATAAAATTGATTTTTACCGATCTTCCAGTCTATCTTCGCAACTATATCTGGTTAACTTTACTTAATTACTTTATCTGTGTTCCGTAAGGTAGAATACCTACTAAACTTTCAGCGATGCATTATCTTATTGCATTAGATTTTTCGACAGTAGCTTAGATCACACCAACTTAGTGGACAGCGGAAAACGCCAAAAATTCTGAGAAGTCAGGAGAAGAGACAACGAAAACAAACGCTGATCTGGGTTGTTTCGGTCAGCTTATAAATTTTCAGCGACAGGGAAGACACTGACTTCCCACTCCGGATGTGATAGCAATCACGGAAAGCAATCGATTTTTGCCGCGGTATGGCTAACGGTTCGGCAGACAGGCATGCAGCTGGGGTGATGGTGAGAGCAGTCTTTTTGTAGAGGCAGGCGAGCTCATAGAGGAACGCAGGTATCGATCGATGGTCGCGCGTCGTCCGTACCTCACAGCAGTTTTCCAGTTCTGGTTTTCTGCGGTCGACAGTAGGCAGTCGGAAAACCCTTTTGGACCGCCAGAAGAACGCAAGCAAATATGCGCCAAAAGAAAGAACTAATATACGACGGCGTACCGCCATTCAGTAAAGCCGCGCTCTGTGCCAGTCTGTTAAACACATCCTAATTTAAAAATAAGAGGCAAAACGAACATTGAACTTGCCTCCGCGGCGTCTTAAAGAAGGCATCCCACAGCAGCTTCGATGTTTTTGGCAAACCCGATGTCACCACCGGTTTGAGCATTTAACGAGCCCGCTAGTTGAACTGGAGGCACCGAACTATTGTACCAGACCACTAACCCGGTTAAGGATTGGGGCTAGGGTCAGGTTGGCGTGTAGGTAGGCGTGGATGTGTAGGCGTGTGATGCGTTCTTATTCAGTTGTAAAAAACCAGCTCACTTGAACGGCCACAGTGGGCATATAAATTTCGTTTCATTGCCAACGCGTTACCACCCTTTTCCGTCCTTCAAACTCTCCTACTTTCACTGCCACCGCTCCCCTATTGCACACCTACCTACCGATTATGCTTGTTAGTGGGGTCGTACAATAGTTCGTTACCGGCTAGGGGGCTTGGATAGCTATTTGATGCCTAGCATAATTACTGAGCACGGGCGCTATTCAATTTTGTTTGGGGGTCCACACACTGATCATGTCATGGTTCTGCGCAGGGGTGGAGTCCGATGATTTCCTTTCCGATCTAGATTTTCTGTGAGATGGCCCTTCCAATTACGCGACTTTGTCCGCAGTCACAGGCAGAATTCCACTGCCAATGACAGTGCCTTGAACATCTTTTCGGTTAATGTCGGCTGGTGCATGACTACTGCTTACAATCATCCCGGTCGTTGGCGCCGATGACTGGGGTTAGTATTTATCCGCGCAATATGGTGAAATACTGCCATTTAAAGATGCCTTTTTTCTCATCTGGAATTAAAATGACTTCCTTTTGGATGTCATTTGGATCATATCCAAAGTCTGTCAGTTCTTGATGTGCCAGCCCATCAGAGAAAGGTGTGCCTCCGCTACTTATATCGGTCCTGTTTGTTCTAAGAATCCAGGGTTTTGAGTCCTAAAGTGCACACCTTTTAACAAACTCGTTTTTCGGCAAACAAAGTAACCTTAATTCCATTCGACTGACCAGTAGAACAACCAAAATAGAAAGTATACTCCAAGCGATCACAATGGGTATATTCGATTTGGCATGAGAGGTAGGAGAGTGGTTGTGTCTTGTATTTATTTGGACTGGGTATTTAACGCCCACGAACATGCATAAGATGTGTTTCCGTCCGCAAACTTTCGATATTGCAGTACATTCTCCCCTCCAATTGAAGCAGTCTACACCGATTAGTAAAGTCCACATTGGGTCAGTATGCATACTCTGACAGTCCCAAATATTGGCAGCATAACCTTTTGCCCGGGGACAGATGCGAGCTTCACGTGCACCAATGGCAAATATTGCTTGCTTTACCCAAACTTTTGCCATTCTGCGCATAATTCATATGCCCTTCATCCCACCATGATTGTGACTTGCACGGAAAGCCACAAAATGCAAGGCTTGGCTTTCTATTCTGTCTGCCATGGGGCGTTAAGTTGCTTTATAAAATAAACCTGACTGAAACTCCTTAGATTTGCGGAAAAGAGAAAAATATCCGTGGCTCACCTTCAAAATAAAATAAGCCAAAACTTACCTTTCCCTTCTTCCTTATCTTTGTTTTTGCTCCATTATTTTAGACAGTAACCCTGCGTGCTTTGAGGGAAAGCACTGAGGGGAAATCCTTTTTCGGAATTTAGAAGAAACCTGTTTACGTACGCCATGTTAGAAAACAAAGCCGTTCATCCTTGTACGTAAGCCATAAACATCCCCAAATTATTTAAGTCGGGAAAGTAAGAAGAAAATAATAAGCCACGAAAACGCAACTTTTTGTTGAATTCTTATTAAGATTTGTTTCGCGTTTTCAACGGGGGGCATTTTACCACACTAAAAGACCATGATTTTTTTATCACTACACTATCATCTAGCGTCAAAAATTGTTTTAGGAACAATTACAAAACCCATAGAAATGACCATGGATTTAAAGAGCTCACAGTTTTGAGAAAAGGTTTACTTATCAGAGTATGCTCAACAACTTGAATGTTGAAAAACAAATCTAATTAGATTAACTGGAAAATGGCAAACAGATCGACTGCTATGCCTTTGGAGCCAGAATCAACGATATTTTATCAACGACAGGCATTTTTACGGTGTGGCAGCAGTTTTCTTACGTAATGAGTACACATTCGCCGCATGGTATTATCACATATTGGAAGTGTGCCAATTGCAACCTTCACGTCCTTCACGTCCTTCACAACCTTCAAGTTGCGCCAGATGACTTTTCAAAGGATAGAAGCGACTATCACAAAACTTTGAAGGTGATGGTCAGTGTGTGCGTGCGTGCGTGTATGTGTGCATGTGTGCCCCCTATACGGGCCACGTTGCAGATTCGATGGACCAGCACGGGGGCCACATCAGGGCACGGTAGGCGTTATTCGGGTTGCTCTCCCATAACAAATGCCGAACATGGAGGGTGTGATGGCCCGCCTAGGGGCCCCGGCCGCACCAGCCGCCTGCGCCCTTTCCCATCTCAGTCTTCTTGACTCTGTCTTGACAGCGGGCTCAGGTGGGGGATGAGGAGAGAGTGCGATAGCTGCAGTGCAAGGCTGCTGTCACAGATAGCATTTGGTCGCTCCATTTGTCTCGTACAGGTGGTGAATGCTCCTGTGGCCACCTTTAACTGGCACCCAACTCTCACCTGTGGTTCCTCGTAGCTGGGCTCTTCCCAGTGGCCACACCCCGGGCTACCATCACGACCGGCGGGCTAAACGAGGTGAGGGTCTCTGGCATCGTGTGTGCCTCCACACCCGGTTGCCTGACTCCCAGAATTTCTACCTCTCCCTCTCAAAAATGCTACGGTGAGCGTGACAGCAACCCCGTAGACGGCCCAGGCTAATTCACGTCGCGCTCTCACTAAAACAAAACAGTGACCCCCAGTAAAGTTCAGCAGCCGTCTGGGATGTCCCAGCAGTCCTATTTAGGGACAGCACTGCTTGCCTCCTCGTGGAGGAAGTGGCTAGAAAAGGTGCCCTTAACAAATCCTGGATCTCACGTCTTCTGCAAACTGCCGCGGCTCACAGATCACAAAATACACGGTCGCTAAACTCAAACAACAATATTCCCCCTCCCCACCCCCCGCGCCATACCCTCCGAACATCTTGGGTCAGTCTGCTCACATTAGCAGTCCGGAATGTTCGTTCTCTTTTAGACAATCCGCGGAGCAATCGGCCAGAACGGAGGACGGCGCTTGTCACTTGGGAACTGACGCACTACAAGGTGGAAATTGCTGCTCTCAGCGAGACTCAATTCTCTGAGAAGGGTCAGCTGAAGGAGGTGGGTGCCGCCTACACCTTCTTCTGGAGCGGCTAACCAAAGACAGAGCGACGCGACGCTGGTGTTGCCTTTGCCATCCGGAACGAAATCGTGGGACGTCTGCCCTGTCTGCCGCAGGGTGTCAATGATCGCCTGATGAGCGTCCGCCTGCCTCTTCGAGGAGACAAGTTCGCCACCGTCATCAACGCCTACGCTCCCCCAATGACGAGCTCTGATGCAGCGAAGGACAAATTCTACGAGGACCTGCATGCCCTCCTGGTGATTGTGCCGAAGGCGAACAAGTTAATTGTCTTTGGTGACTTAAACGTCCGCGTCGAGACAGACAACACTGCCTGGCAGGGAGGGCAGGGTCCCCACAGTCTTGGTAACTGTGACGATAATGGCCTCCTTCTTCTGTGAACCTGTGCGGAACACCGGCTCCTGCCGACCAACACCTGCTTCCCCCTTCCGATGCGGGAGAAGGCCACGTGGATGCTAGACTATGTTCTCGTCCGGAGACGAGATCGACAGGATGTGCTGGTAACCAAGGCGATCCGTGATGCCGATGGTTGGACGGATCCCCACCTCGTTATCTCCAAAATGAGCCTCCGATTTCAACCTCGCCAAAGGCACCAAGCTAAGCGACTGCCAGGTAAGTTAAATACTCTTTTGCCAAATTTTCCTGCTCACTCTTGATTTCAGCAACCAGATAACCCAGAAACTGGAGGACCTGCATGCTCCAGATAATAACGCCACCGTGGAGACTCGATGGTGTCAACTGCAAAAGGTCATCCAATCCACCGCACTTAATCTCCTCATATGTGCACGTCGTCAACACCAGGACAGGTTTGACGACGATGACGCCGACATCAGCAATTTACTCACGGAGCAAAATCGAATACACAAAGCCTACATGGATCGTAAGACCGAGGCCACCAAAGCAGCCTTCTTCAGATGTCGCCGCCTTGTTTAGCAACGGCTGCGGAAAATGCAGGATGCCTGGATAGTTCGAACGGCTGAGGAAATCCAGGGGTATGAGGACCGTAATGAAATGAAAAACTCTTTAAAAGCGATCAAGGCCACTTGTGGCCCCTGCATCAAAGGACCACACCGCTGCTCAGCTCTGACGGCACAACCGTTCTGACAGAGAAATCCCAAATGCTAAATCACGGGCCGAGCACTTCAGAAGTGTCCCAAAATGCTCATCAGCCACCTCCGATGCTGCCATTGGCCAGCTCCCTCAAGTAGACACGAACAATGACCTGCATCTGCCACCTTCTCTACCAGAAACAATCTGGAACGTGCTATAGATTTTCAGCGGGAAAGCACCGGGATCTAACGCAATCTCACCGGAAGTTTACAAGCAAGGCGGGTCACGGCTGCTGGCGGAAGTCACAACACTCTTCCAGAAGATAAGGCGCCAAGGACGAGTTATTCAGTATTTAAAAGACGCGACCACCGTCCATTCTACAAGTGGAAGGGGAACCAGCAACTCTGTGATAACCTCAGAGGCATCTCGATGCTCAACATCACCGGGAAGATCTTCGCGCGTTTCCTTCTCAACCGTCTGAACGGTCACCTAGAACAGGGACTGCTCCCGGAAAGTCAATGTGGCTTCCGCCGACACCGCGGAACAACCGATATGATCTTTGCCGCCCGCCAGCTACAAGAGAAGTGTCAGGAGATACGAACTCACCTATACACTACCTTCGTGGATCTAAAGAAAGCCTTTGACACGGTGAATCATGACGCACTGTGGAAAGTCATGTAGAAATTTGGTTGTCCTGAGCGGTTCACGCACATGGTGCGTCAGTTTCATGACGGGATGACGGCGCGCGTCACTGACAACGGGACGGTATCCGAAGCATTCACAGTGACCAACGGAGTAAGGCAGGGCAGCGTACTGGCCCCCACCCTCTTTAGTCTCATGTTCTCTGCTATACTGGTGGATGTCTACCGTGATGAGCGCCCTGGGATCCGTATCGCCTACAGAACTGACGGGCACCTTCTCAACCGCCGGCGTATGCAGGCGTCAACGCGCGTGTCCACGACACCAGTCCATGACTTGCTCTTCGCGGACGACTGCGCCCTTAATACCCTGATGGAAGAGGACATGCAAAGGAGCATGGACCTCTTCGCCGAAAGCTGCGCCAATTTCGGATTAACAACCAGTACAGCCAAAACGGTTGTCATGCACCAGCCGCCACCCAGAGCGGAATACAATGATCCCCAAAACAGTGTCATTGGCGCTCAACTCAAAAATGTAGAAACTTTTGCTTATCTGGGAAGCACGCTGTCGTGCAACACGAGAATCGACGATGAGGTTGATCGACGGATCTCCAAGCCAGTCAGGCCTTCGGCCAACTGCAAGCCTCCTTGTGGAATCACCATTGTATTCACCAGAACACCAAACTGAAAATGCACAAGGCCGTCTTCTTGATGACATTCCTTTACGGAGCGGAGACCTGGATCATCTACTTGAACAAAGCCAAGATGCTGAATCACATCCATCTCAGCTGCCTCCGCAAAATACTGAAGCTGAGATGGAAAGACAGGATCCTTTACACGAAAGTCCTGGAGCGGACCGGAATCCTTAGTATCAACGCCATGCTGAGGCAAGTGCAACTGCGATGGAGCGGCCACCTGGTGAAAATGGACGACGAGCGACTACACAAACGACTTTTCTGTGGAGATGCCGCTACGGGTGCTCACAGACAGGGAGGTCAAAAACGACGCTACAAGGACACTTTGAAGAAAGCTCTGAAGCAACTGAAAATAAACCCCATAACCTGGGAGGACCTCACTCAAGATAGACTGACATGGAGATGATCCGTGAAAATCAGTGCATTAATCTATGGGGACAACCAGATTTCCGCTGCTAAGGCCAAAAGGACGGTTCGCAAGTCACAAGCACCGCAGATCAACACCGCTAAAACCCAAGCCCTGCCACTTGCCCACGCTGTAACCGCACATTCCACGCGCGAATCGGCCTGGCCGAACATCTTCGAACTCAATGCAACAACAATCCCAGAACATCAACCTCTGTCATACCTGCATCAGACTCCACCACCAATGCCTGGTGATCCGACATACAGTCGCCGCGCCCGCCTCCACTGCCATCACTGCTCCCGCACATTTACACACCGCATGGGCCTACTTGGACACGTGCGCCTCCACATCAGCGCACACCATCTACACTAATACATAAAGGACACCCTCACAATCATCATAATGTACCTGATAAAATCCCAGTTTACTTGAAACCGTGGCTTGGAAGGCTGCCAATCTGACGCTTACACCAGACCACGCCGTCGGCCCAGTGTATGTTGTGCGTTGAATGGGTGACCTGTGAACTGGGAGTCAGACGGCCATGGCTCCTCCATATCCCCTGAGTAAGTAAATCCTGGTGTGTGCGTTATGGGGGTCAGGTCGTGCTGTGGCGCATTAAGACGGGTACGCCAACCCGTCAGCCAATGCACACACTCCCACATCAGACAACTGACTGGCTCGGATGGTGGTCTAATTGTGGGGTTGGGGGAGAGAGTGAGGTTGAGAGCTCAGCACATTTTCCTCACTATAAACAATCTGATGCGCTTGAAACTATCACAGTGCGCTAAAGCCGTGGCTTTCAATGTTGCCAACTGACGGGATAACTCAGACCAAGTGGTTAGCCCAGAGTGTTTTGTGTGGAGTGGCTGACTGGCGGACTGTGAATCAGGCTGCAATGGCTCCTTCTTAATGTGGCCTTTTTGCCACTCCCACTCCATGGGATCTAAGTCCGGTGTGAAGTTACAGCCGATGGCGGCTCCGGCCGCGCCAGCCACCTGCGCCCTCTCCCATCTCCGGTTTTTTGACCCTGTCTTGACACCGTGCTCAGGTGGGCAATACTCTAAGAAACATCTTAGTGCTGACTGTTTTAAAAGGTAACTTCTTGTGAATACCAGAAAAAATAATTTGTAATAATTTGAGCACATTTGTTTGCACGCCACGTGTATCCACCTGTTGCTATTACAATTACAACTTATTCGATAACATGTTTTACTGAATGATGCCTAGGACGGTAGGCTCTCTGATTAGGAGTTACTTCCTTATACTCGCGCACTTTACAGCTCACAACTTTCTTGGTTGTTTTCTCTTGGTAGCTGTTATGAATCATATATTGTGTTTTTGTAGAAAGAATTGATCAGCATGTTGTGATATAATGGTGATGCAGTCCTTGTCATCTTTGTCTACCTTCTTAATTTGCAAAATATATTTTTGAAATGCTGGGGCACTTAACTGTAAAGTTCTTATTTTCGTCATAAAAAAAGGTTTTTTTCCATTCCTCAGATTTCATTACAGATGTTTGCTGTATTTGAGTTTCGTCCAATTAAGAGTGCCCACAGTAGGCTTTCTGTGAAACTCATGCATAAAGTACGCCTTAGATGGATGGTAGTCAATGTTGGAAATATTAGCAAAGTCGGAATATTAGCAGGGCTTCACATGATTCTGCAACGTGCTAAAAGTTGAATCAAATGTAGGTAGGGATGCCTTGTATGGCCACCTAAAGAGGAGAGATAAATGGGAACCGTCCCGACCACTTAAAATAGGTGGCCTTAGAGTAAATTCCAGGAAGGGTGAAGATACCCGTATCTTGAGGATAACACTAACGCTAACATAAAACCTAGATGTTTTCTTAATCTTGCACCTAGTCTTCAATTACCATGACTCTAACCACAACTCTGACCTATAACTCAAACTTAAACCTAACCCTTAACGTGACCCTTACCCTCACTTTAATCTATTTCCTCGGAATTTAGCGCAGAGCCACATGTATTGTGGACAGTTCGTTTTCCTGTGTCATGTTTAGGCGACCATATAAGGCATTCTTACTGAAATACATTTATCAGTATGTATATAAGCAAAGTGAAATAATTAATAAAGGTTAGTAAACTATGACTTAATGGCACGTCATAAAACGATAAACGCACTTGAACGTCAAATAGCCAAACATAAAAATGAATGATATTACCGACAAAGACAAGAGAGATTGGAATGGCCATTTCTGGCTTACAAGCCGTCATCAGCCATCAATACCCAAGCCCAGGGGTTGCGGCACCCGAGGTTCGAACTCGCTACCTGTTAGTTCAACGCTCTAACCCTAGGCGTCAAGAGCTCCTTATCTTGTCGGTTTCGATCGGGCTTATTAGCAATGGTAGATGGGCAAGTTAGAGCCTCGGGTACCGCAAAACCTGGGGTTGGGTATGGTTGACTGATGACGGATGATAAGCCAGAAATGGCCTCTAAAGTCTCACTTTCCTTGGTCTGCCTATTTCACTAGCCGATGTGCGGCTGTTGGCGGCTATAGGGAAAAGTTAGAGCGTCGTAGAAATTTAAAACATCCCATATTCCTACCATGAGCTCAACTACCAGTAACAGCAGCAGAGACCCCGCGGACTCAGCACCTCCCGACCTATCCTATCCTCATTGTCACTGCACATGCACATAACGCAACGGCCTGGTCGGTCACTTGTAAATCCATCGCACAGAGAGTGGCCAACCAATGCCAGGAGCCCCACCATACACCCGCCGCACTCGACTCAACTGTCCACACTACCCACGCATATCCACACACCGCATGGGCCTATTAGGTCACATGCGTCTCCGTGAAAACCTGTGGTAAAACACCGCTGGCTGTATCACAACATTACATCTCTCCTCATCATCCTCTGCACCTCCCAAGATCACACACAACACCACAAAAAACATGCTCTCAGTCTGCATAGCTGATCGAGCGACAAGTATGAGCCTCGGCTACTTCTCCATGTAGCTGCTCTGTTGCAGGCGTGATCTGAGCTTGATAATATCACGGGGCGATAAGCTCCGTGGGTAAGAAGGTTATCAACTGACAATTTATTTTAGACCTCGCATTCAGTCCCTTGTGTGTTGTGCGGAGGGGCCGACTGGTGATCTGAGGGTAAGGCTGTGATGGCTCCTTCTTAACTTGACCTTTGGCTATCTCACACATGTGAGGTGGGAGCCGTTCAACCCCCGATGTGTAAAATGCTGGGGGCTGTGTTTGGGGTGGCAGGTCATGTACGTAGTACGCGTAGATGAGGTCAGCAGCAGCTGCGCCCACTTCCACATCAGATAACTGACTCACTTTGACGGTGTTCTGATTTTGGGGGTGGGGGAGAGAGTGAGGTCGACGGCACAGCGCATTTTTTCGTTACTATAAACCATCTGACGAGGTTGAAACTATCACGGTTCGCTAAAAGCCATGGCTTTCAATGTTGCCAACTGACGTGATAACTCAGATCGCATGATCAGCCCAGTGTGTTTTGTGCGGAGTGGCTAACTGGCGGACTGAGAGTCAGGCTGCAATGGCTCCTTCTTAATGTGGCCTTTATGGCACTCCCACTCCGTGGGATCCGAGCCAGGTGTGGTGGTACACCCATTGGAAGCTTCAACCGCGCCAGCCACCTGCGTCTACTCCAGCCTCCGGTCTTCTTGACTCTGTCTTGAAACCGGGCTCGGGTGGGGGAGGAGGAGAGAGTGCGGTAGCTGCTGCGCAAGGCTACTATTACTTAAAACTAATTAACGCGCAAGTCCCCGTCCCTGCATCATTCTTCTGTGGAGCATAAGGTGTACATCGTCGGACTACGACGGTCGAACTGACGTACGTGTTAATGTGGCATCTGAACAGGGCGAACTTCTGCTGGAATTCTCGTGTCCATCATGAGGTGAAATGGTGTGGCAGCGCACCTACGTGTTACCTCCTATCCTCAGGGCTCAAAATTTCATGAATATATCGGTGATCCACAACTAAAAATCAGTAAGACAAGTATAGGACGGTTAATGTTGAAAAGTGAGGCAGGAGTGACCTAGCCAGTAAAGAACAAAATGAACATGAAGGAAAACACTGCACACTGTAAGAAAATTTTTAATGGCGTCGCAAGTAAGGCTGTATGAAATAACCGAGAGAGAGTACTCCCTCAAATCAAACGTTGTATTGCTTTGTTTAACACTTTATTCAAAATCCCTCCTATCGGCACATGTTTGACTTATTATTATGGGTCTTTGTGACCTTCAACAAAGTTGGCGCAATGTTTTATTTTCTGATAGAATTATTTGCAGCAAGATGATATTTCAACATAATTTCAAAAACAAGATTTATCCTTCATTCCGGAGGGCAGAGATTACTGTTTAGTAGCCAGATTCCGATGTCGCCTTGCGGCTTTTTTAAATGAGGGACACTGTTACATTTTTATTCATCTTTTGGTCTTTCTTTGCCATGGCTGATAATTTAAAAAAGCAAGCCAGACATACTAACTGAAGGTAGAAAAGCAAACTGCGTTTCAGCTATTTGCATTCCTAAGACTGACATTCTGTGCATATAATAACGAGGTGTTGGAATTTTATGTCTTTGACAATGTATGTCACGTATTCCCTCTTCCAGCGATAAGTGATCTAAATTAATGCAACTCGTAACTCAGTAGTGATTGTCAAATGGTTCTCCCCAATAACTGACAAAATATAACATGCCTAATTCGATACACGTTAAACTCCCAACATTCATATGGTGTAAGAAGAGCGAAGTAACTTTTTGTTTCAAAAATAAAATAGAAATTTGTCAAATCCTATCCCTCCCGCCTCACGAGGCCTTTCCCAAACATCTTTCCACGCGCTATTAGAAAGTGTCATTATGTGTACAAGCCCTGCTTGCCCCGGATTGTTCAAAAAATACAAGGTTCGAAATTCATTCAACTGCAATAACAAG
Source organism: Schistocephalus solidus (assembly GCA_017591395.1). Classification (NCBI taxonomy): domain Eukaryota; kingdom Metazoa; phylum Platyhelminthes; class Cestoda; order Diphyllobothriidea; family Diphyllobothriidae; genus Schistocephalus; species Schistocephalus solidus. Next base: position 82,640 of record WEDG01001726.1, read on the forward strand.
AAGAAAAGTTAACGCAGTTTAAAGCAGATGGCTACTTATTTCTCGTGGCTTTTCCAGCAAATAGAGCAACTGAAGTATGATAGGTGGAAATGGCTGACATCGAGGGGTTTATTGACTTGTTTTTTCGCATTTCAGTAATATATCCTGACTAAAAGGAATTTTGTAGGCAGCTTTGAAATTCTTGTTTATCTGCTTTACTATGATCATCGCAGACATGGGAATTCAGTATACGCGGTTGATTGGACTTCTATATGATAATCTTCGAACAGGAGTGCTTATATATGGGCGAAAACCTTATTACACGTCAAATATCTTTACAAATGGCCACCAGAAATTAATACTTGTCGGTTCACTCGTTTCGGATGATTTTGAAGCTTTCAATTGGGGCAATAGATCCACTAATATGATCCGGAGCACCTTTATCATTGCCAAACTGGGACTGTGTACTCCGCTTCATAGTTAAACGTCACGCGAGTCACTGACATGTAGCCATGTCTGTTAAGATGGAAAAAGGTGAAGGTAGAAATGGGTCATAAGTTGCATGACGTATGTAACAATTACGTGTTATTTGCAATTTGATTTGGAATTTGTCTGCAGTTTGCGCTGTTACAGTTTTTTACTCACTCCGTTTTGGCTAAATTTAGTGTGCTAAAGCTTGGATTGCAAACATTTTCCAACACCTAATAAACATAACTAAAAGTTATCTTTTAAGATAAAACCAGAAGGGTTACATTTTGCTGTACTTAGTGGTGACGCACATGAAGAGGAAATCTGACTGGTCGAAAATTAACGACACCTGATTTAGAGGTAGAAGTAAACCTTTTAACCACACATAAATGTCTTTCGTTTCTCAGGTGATAGGGCCAAAACCAGTTGTTTTAGCTGTAGAGATATTTGTTGATATTTTTCCAGCGGATGTTTGTCTGGACCACGACTCATATAAGGTCGCCTACAAAATACCTTGGAATTTGGGTCTGCATGCTTTTGAATATAGCATGATATAGGATTTGCTTCAGATTTAGTCAGCCTTCAAAATTTTGTTCTGCTGAAGGAAAGTTACAGGCAGTTTTTTGAGCAATTGCATGTAGGAAAACGTACGCTAGATTCATATGTCCCAAGCAAACGAAAATTGTCCTCCTATCGAACTCTGTAAGGTAAACTGTGAATAAATCAGTCGGCTTAAGATATGTGAGGTTTTGTGAAAATGCTAAGTGATATGAATGCTAATGGACTAACACATTTGAATCCTAAAACGTCCGAATTTCTAAACTTCAAACAGAGGAACACGCCAGAAATATGGCAACTGTTGCTCCCTTTGTTGTCCTTGTCACTACATTGCCATAACAAATATAGAGACCTACTCTGCTACTTACTTAAGTTAGACCGTCGTAATCCCTTACCCGTCTGTGCCCGGTGTCACAACGTAGAGAAGAAGACCGCGGAGGCGGGGTAGAACGCAGATGAAACATCTCCCACGGAGTGGGCGAGTGGGATGCGGCATGAGCCTGCACCTACGTGTGCCCATTTTCGGCACCTACAGCCCCCCCCCCCACCCCACTCCCCCATGTTCGGCATTTGTTGTAATGAGAACGCATTCCAGAATAGAAACGCCCATTGCACCCTGATTTGGCCCACGTGTTTGTCCAGCGCAGCTACCACACGGCCCATTGAGGGGGCAACGTCCTTAATTATAAAAAGAACGAGGAATGGCAGAGTTTAACTCGAGACAGAATTAATAATATTAAGGGGCTTTATTATGGTTTGTAGGCTGTGGCCAGGAAGACCCCTTATACGTTTCGGATATGAGAATTCGAATCATGTTTGGTTGGAGTTTTAGAATCCGGGAGTAAATTTTGTCTTGTTTCTGATCAAATACACAGTCCTGAGGTTTGTTTCGGATCAGTAGATACATGTGTGGCGTAGACTACACCTTCAACATATCCGATTTCTGAAGGAATTTCAGTTTTACAAAGAGCATAAGGGAGTGTGCTCTAAACCAGTAAGTTGTAAGTCCTTGATGCCTGTGAGAACTGCTCGATTTTAAATATAGCACTTAAACTGCAAATTCTTGAGTAAAGGTTTTGAGACTGAATGGCTTTCGACACAAAGGCGAATCACATGGGAGCAATAACTACCAATTAAATTCCAAAATTAAATGGAATTGAATATAAAATAAAATAATAAATAAAATAATAAAATAAAAAATAAAAAATAAATATTGAATAAAAACTAGCCTGCTATTATTACTATTTGTTCCATCTACGCAAATAACTTAATCGTTTTTCTTTATTTTACTTAAGTTTTCTTATCGAAAAGGGGTCCAGGATGGATAAAGAGAGAAGCAAATGTCTATTCATTTCTTTGTTTTGAAATCTGGTGAGTTCAACACAAAAGCAGCGAAGAATATTTAAGAAGTCGAGTTTGGCGAAGGTAAGCTTTCGATTATTCATCCTCAGGCCTTTACAATAATATGAAGGAGGGTAGAGTAACCAAAATTTAAGCATCCAATAAGCAGTAAGTATAGGGGAGAGGGTTGAGGGTGTTCAGAGGTCAAGGGTATAGTCTGATCCTATAGGGGCAAGGGATTGCGGGAGGGGAGGGGGAAGGTTTACGGCAATTATCTAGGTTACTTTTTAAAATTCTGTTGGCGCCTAGTTGTTCGACCAATATATCCTGCTCCACAGGAGCAAGCGAAGGCGTAGATACACATTGAAGAGGTATGAAACGGCAGTCTATCCTTGCCTTCAAGGCGAAGAAATGGGGTGCGCAATTGTGGCTCGTTTGGTTGGCGGCGGTCACCGGGTCGACGTCAACCATGCATTCCGAGTAATATATAAAGTGCCGAAGAAACACCCCAAGTTCCTGCGTCAGCAGATACTTGCGATGGCAGAGGCAGTGGTCATACTGTTGGCCAACTCAATTTTGCGCTCACAAAAAGTGTTTGTAGTGGCCCTAAGGTTCCCTTGGCTGAAAACAACCTAAGCATCTGCTTTCACACCTCCTGCCACGTCGCGTCACACCGACGAGGCAGTAACCTAGATAATTCCCCATTCCGGTCCCCTTGCCTTTGTCGGTTTCACCTTATCATCCTATCCTCCAAGTCGCTATGGGACTGCCTGCGAGGGCTCTAAAGTGAGCTCCAGGGTACAACGGAATATACCTGTTCCTTAGCCAGATCGGTGAACACTTCACTATCATAATTCATCTTCCCAAACGCAAACCGACAAAACAACGGGCCCGTGGCTCAATGGTAGAGTTTTACATTCAATGACTAAAGGTCGTGGGTTTTAATCTCGGGTGATCCACATCTGGGATTGGGAATGACTGTCTGTT
>WEDG01001727.1:0-119791 GCA_017591395.1 Schistocephalus solidus
TCTCTCTCTCTCTCTCTCTCTCTCTCTCTCTCTGCGCCTCGGCTTCTCCTTTTTAGACATATATAGTAAGAATCCCTTGCCAGGGAAGTATCTCGACTCCGGTTGTGTTAGTGCACCGTTTGCACTCATTCATAGATTAGGCGGACGCAGTCCGTCGACACATTTCTGGTGACTCCAAAGGACAATTTGGCGAACGTACACTTGCTTTCGATAGCTTCTCTTCAGCTCTGTACTGTTATAGTGCCGTTGAAATAATTTAAGGATACCAGCAAGTAGAAAAATAATGCTATAGCTAGCGTTGGAGGGTGGATTAAATAAAATTACAGTCAATGTCTTCTGATCAGCGATAAGGGACGATGGGGAGTGGGGACAATGGGATTGAAGCATAGCCGTAAGCTGCAGCCGAAAACCATTTAAATCGATTGGTAGCATGCTGTACAAACGTATCGTCCGTATCAAAGGGATAATGGACTTAAACCAAAACTTCACCTGGTGAGTTCGCAGGGAAAAGCGGATTAGTATTTAAGACTCTGTATCCCGCTGGCAGTATAGCCTTTTTTTCTCTTTGTTCTTGTATTCTGACGTTTCCTTACTCTCGCTTTCCATTCCCTCCGGTTTATGATATTATTTTGTCTTGCTGTTACCACCATTTTGACAGGGCTTCTTCATTGGGCCCACCGCCGAGTCCATGATTGCTTCAGCTTGCCTCCTAACCCTACCTATGGAGCAGAACTTTGCTAGTGTCTGCATGCGCGATCCCGGTTTCGTGTCTAAGATGCTCTCTTCTAACACGGGGGACTACTCAGTGGACTTGCCTGGCACCGTAGCCGCAGTTCCCACGCCTCGTCATCCGCCCAACCAGTCGTTCTGGGGACCCACCTTGTTGGATCTGAGTATTGATTTGGGTCCTCTCATCGTCTGTGCCTGTCCGAGTGAATTATTTTGGCTTCACCTGATGCTTACCCAGCTGACTTCTCTTTGGGAAGCCTTTGCTGCGGGTCGTTGGGCCGTCGGGGATGACTCCTCCTCCCTGGGCAAGAAGCAGTCCGCTGCAACAGGCGCCGCGACCGTAACGATGACGACAGCTACGGTCTCTCCCCGCCACCAACGGTGCACCTCGTCTGAAAATATTTTACAGGTAACTGCTTGTATAATAACGAAACTGTTCCTTTAGCATGTTACCCCGCAAAATATAATCATCATAATTGCATCTTAATATTCAGTAAAATGGTCTCTTCCTAGTGCTACAAAATTTCCCCCAGGTTTCCTGTCGTTGAGCGGCTCACCCGCCTGTGGATGGGCACTGTTTTTGTCGCACCTTTAAGACCTTAAATTCCAGCTACTTTTAAGTTACTAGTAGACAAAATTAGACATGTATATGGCAATGATCGTATGAAGTACTCCCGAGCTAAAAAAAAAACCCAGACACGTGTTTCGCCGATATTTCTGCTGCTGTAGGACTCAGCAACGAGAGGTTCGGCTCCTCAGTTGGTCCCCCAGCGTTCTCTATACGGTTTCTGGTATTTGGACTGCAGAGAATAATCGGGGAAATAATTTATAAAATTATTAAGTGCAGGACATGGAGTCAGGTAATCCGGACATGACTTTTTAGGGTCAAACCCGAAATGTTAATGAACATCTAGGTCGAAGATAATCAACTAATGTGGAATAACCACGTAATGCCCATTCTGCAAACAAGTAAAACTACAAGTAGTAGGGAATGTATATTGTGGCGAGGTATGACCCTAAAAAAGTCATGTTCGAATCACCTGACTCCATGTCCTGCACTTAATTATTTCAGAAATTATTTCCCTAACTTCTAGATAATTAAGGGCCTTGTAGTGTGCACCCACTCGCGGATTCGTATACCCGAACTGCGGATTCCACCCGGCTATTTCCAATGCGTAACCTCCGCTGGTAGATTTTAAGTTTTCCCAAAGACATTTGCTCTCGTATGATTATTAGAAATACTTGGCTCTCCCTGTGTGTCCTCTATTTTCCTCTTAGAGTCTGATCGGTGCACCCAATGAGGCTTCGGCTCACCACTTCATAGATTTGGACCTTTCGGGATATTCACCTGACCAGCGAGCTATTTCCCCGTCCCCTTCAATGATAGGTACTGGTTTGCCGTATTTTCTCCCTTATCTTGCCCCTAGAGGTTGCCCCTCTGACAGACTCTTCGATTTCTTCGCTTTAGACAGTCGCATGTTTCGCACGTGCATGAACGTTGCCGAGTACAACGAGGACTTGCAAGGTGAGTTATGATACCGGTAGAAGATTTTTATATGTGTTCGTTTTTCTCGTGTTTTTGTTGACAGATGTGGCACCCCAGTACCGTGTACACTCAAATAGGTGCATTATCATTCCCTAACTGAGCCAAGTTGACCATTCCGCACTTTTGAGGCATGTATCGGTATCTATTAATTTCGGTCAGACGCATTTCAGCATCATGTTCCGTACCTTTTCCCAAGGATTGTATCTTGCCCTCACCGAGGTTTTTTGATGTTTGCGACAAATAACTTATGAGTAAATTTTTCCTGCTCTCATGATACCGAATGTCGTCATTTTTTTTCGATTTTTGTCTGCATGAATTTGATTCCGTGAGCCGCTGCCTTCCCATATCAGTTCTCTTGACTTCGAATCTGTCTATAAACATCAATGCCTTACTCATTTTATTGCTTTAAATGCTCAAAATGAGTCTTAGCTAGATTTGCGCCGAGAAATGCTTCGCAATTGATGAGGAGTGGCTGTCAACCGTGCGTATTGCCTCGTTCTAATCTGCGTTTAGTTTTTTAACAGAAATGTATGCTGTTTTATTTCAGCTCCACGTAACCATGCGAGTTTCGTCGGTCTCCTTGGTCGCACTTATCGTGTGCTGCTCTCTACGCAACTGCGTTTCGCCCCCATCGTATAATCTGTGTTATCCTTGTCTAGGTTGGCCACGTCTTGTAGGCGTCTATTCTTTTCACCAACACGCACTGCCTAATTGCCCGTCTCTACCAGTTTGACTGACAGCGAAACGATCACATCAACGAAGCAGTAACTTTATTCTTTTTATGTCTGTTTTTTATATTCATCAGCAAACACGGGTCAGGGTGGTATTCCATTCAGTTTCTCGGGTCGCTGTCGCTTCTTCTACCTCCTTCTCCTTTTGGATGATGAAGAAGCTGCCACAAATACCTCTGTTTGTGTGCAAGACCATTCCGAGTCGGAATTGCATCCACGATGGCAACGGTTCTCTTCCCCTGTCATCTCGGCCTCGCTCTCCAGGCTTGGAAGTTTGGAGCCTGCCCCTGGTTCCCCCTCTGAGGCAGATGCCAGCAGCGAGGAGCAGTTCCACGAAGCCCTCAGTGAATTTAGCGCTGTGGATGGAGACGCGGTTGGCGGCACAAATGGTCCTTGCTCCTCTCTCCTAAACAGCAACATCAACCACGCTAACCTCTCCTTACTGACCTCGCCGGCTGCACTGGAAAGCATTGCCCGTTTCTTTGCTTGCCTGCGCGATGACCTCTCCCCCCGGAAGATGGTATCCCCCGCTGGTGATCTAGCAGATACCCTAATATCCGAGATATCACTATCCCTGCTCTTCAACTTTAATGAGGTCTTTCGCCGAAAGAAACTGACTGCCCGCGACTGGGTGGCAGAAGTGAGCTCGCGCCTGTCGGAAATGGCGGCCCCGGCTTCTCACCTCTGGTTTGTTTTGTGGTCCCTTCTACTTGCTGCTTCTGTTTGTGCATTATAATTTAGATAGTGAATTAAGGAAGGAACTTCTCGAGCCCCTGTCGAACGTTTATGTGTGCATTCGATTTAAATGCCAATAGATTCTACTAGTTAACTGAGTTATGAGCCTACCAGCAACACCGGTGGTTTTAAAATTTCTGTATTGTGGGTTATTTTACTTGCGGTATCTATTTTCTGCAACCGCGCGACACAAGTTTGAGGGGTTTGGCTCAGTGCTCCCACTTTGCTTCCCTCGAGTTTTTAAGGCCATTCAAATAGCGTCATATATGTCCGCTTATTAATAGCTTTCATGAAATGAAACCTGCAACATGGCCCACATCAATCGTCACATTTTATGAGAACTATATGGTATCCTCTTAATAATACACAGCTTGTAGAGTAAAAACCCTTAAGGCACATGCATCAGCCGAGCGAACTCAAAATGTTTCCAGAGTTTGAAAACTTTTTAAGCCCTAACTCTATCCTTTCTTTGAGTATGAGCATTGAAAAAGAGATTTTTCTTCGAGATGAATACAAGAAAGACTATCTTTGTTCCTGTTTCTTTAAAAAATTGAATTTATAAGGGCATTGAAAGTCAATATAAAGCAACGCATGTTACTTAAGTAGTCATTTTTATCGAATTCAGTTTTTGCAGACAGCCGAAAAGAAAGGCATTCAAAAGCCAATTTCCTGCTGTTACTGTAAAATTTTGTGACTATGCTGCATAATTATCAGCACTAGAACCACACTTAATTGCTTTTCCTTAAGCGAAAGCGCATTTCAGTATTTCTGTTAAAATTTTATGTGATCGGTCACTGCCTTTCGGTTAATCTCTGGAGCGATGGGGAGCATTCTGTTATGTAGGAGGATCTATGAAAATGTAATTTTTTTCAGGAATGAAATTCTCCCGATACTCTCGAGTATCCTAGATTCAGAAAAGTAAATAGGATCCCTAATTTTGAGAAGCCAAGTCGCATTCCAGTTTAGCATTTCTCGGCAGTCGGAAGTCGTCTGACGGAGAGTTATCCTTACGCTACTATCAGACAGAATTTCAGTTAATTGAGTTTAAGTACATGTGCTGAATAAGCCTTTTGAATACTGAGCTGCCTGATATATTGCATATATATTTATCTAGAGACAGCGGCGTTAGGTCGCTGATAAAAGTAGTTTGTCCCTTCTCCAACATGGACGTCACATGGTTTATAAGAGATCGAGGTTCAAATGTTTCCGCTTCGTTTTTCTTCTCTTGCTCACCTATTAGTGGATGTTTTAGATACTGTATTGTGGATGTTTCCTATTCTTGTCTTACCATGTAGAGTTTAGACGACAGCCATTTTAACTGTCAAGACCCCATCTCTCTTGAATCGACCTTCGGGTAAGTTTTTAGCCCTGTCCATCGCACAAGCCTCTGCGTTGTGCCCCCTTCAGAATCCTCGAATTCCCTTTCGTAGACGCGTATTTTTGCTTTCCTTTGTTTCCTCGCACATCTGGCACTGCAGCCTCTCACTAGGACTATGCCAAGCGGACGCAAATTTCGATTCCCCGACCGGCGCTGGTGGTGGTGACGCTCTAAACGTCGGAGGAGATGGCGGCCCCGAGGCACTGACGCGGAGGACGACATTGGCTGCCGATACTGTTGGCGTCGGAGGTGAACTGCAAATTTCGGCACAGGCTACTGGGCTACTTCTCTCTGAGTGCCTTTTCCTTCCTAATGACTCTGTTGTGGATGCTGTGGTTCCCAGAATTGTTCAAGTGAGCTTAACTTCATGGTTTGCACTGCTCTGTTCCCTTTGTATGCGTGTCCGCCTGCAGTCACTAAATACTAAAATCCGAGGCCTGGAATTTTGCGAACTGATACGACGTTTCGTCGGTTCGTGAGTTAGATTGCGCCACTTTGCACTTCTTTAAGGCCCGAGTTAGTGATGCCCAACTCTAGACTGCCTTGCCGGCACGTGTGTGGCGCGCGCAGACGAGAACCCTGTGTCAGGTCAGCAACTGCGCCCACAATTATTTCCGAGTGTCTTGATCCTATATGGTCATTTGGTAAGTAATCGCCATCTACCTGAGTAATTGTGGTCTTCACCGAGTGCAACCAACGAACTCCGGTTTTCGCCTACGTCAGCAGACAATTTTTTCGCAGTCCTTTTCGAGTCCATCATGTCGGATGGGAGGTAGTTCGACCCCTCTGGATTTGTTCGGCTTTTACGGGGTTTATCACGAAAACATCCTACAGGAGATGACTGCCTTCATTAAAATGTGTAATTTTTTGATTCAATTCCGAATGGAAATGTTTGCTTGGGCGAGTCTGCAAAACTGGTTAGCTAAGAATCGCATTTTGAACTCAATTCCTACATGCTAAAACGTTGGTTTTTCGGCTAAAAGTTTTCCGCCACTCATTTATATCTCACAGGGACCAGCAGTACAAGCTACAGTATGTGTCCTAACTCATGAAATCTGATGGATTTCATGAGTTACGGCCAGTTTCGCGAAAGCAGTGCACACTGCGTACAACAAAATTTTACATCAATAAAGAACCGATCGTTATGAAATATATGGCTTTTTGTGGTTTACAAATTAACATAACAGTGTCTAGAAATGCTAATTTTATAGAATAGGTTCGGATTACGAAAGTGTGCAAAATTCACCTAGTTGAGTAAACTGAAGTTGTAAGTGTAAAGGAAACCTGTCCAGAAAATAAAAAGAGTGAACAAAGCAGAAAAAACCGAATTGTTTTTAAAAATAGTCTTTTTCAGAGTTTTGCACACACCTATTTCTCTAGAATAAGCGCAACGTAAAGTATGGCCATCATCAAGCAGCCTAACATGAAATTGTATATTTTAACACCGTTTCACAAGAATTTGTAGTTTTTCTTCCGTTTGTACATTGTCTTAGATGCGTTTGACTAAGGCAAGCAGATTTTCGCTTCGTAGCGCCGATAGGGACGTCACAGGAATATAATATTTCATAAGCTTACATGTTCACAGGTCGATCGATGACTAATAAATTTAAATAGAATCATCAGGTGCAATCGTTAACGTACCATTTGGTGTATATAAACATGACTATTCTATTGTTAAATTTATCTATAAATATTTCGGGTTTTCTATTACAAGGAGTTGCAGATAGCCTTTGAAAATGAGGTGAATTCTTTACGATTTCAGTGTTTTCAGTCGACTGCCCATAAATGTACATTCCGTTTGATGTGTTTGGTTAAACCCTCAAAATAACATATTTCTTAAAAGCATTTACCGAAGCAGTTACTTTTTGGGCATTCTTTATAATGCAGGCGGCCGTCTGAGTCATATTTGTAGACTCACAAAAACATGGAAACTCACTGCCATGAAAAATTAACGTCCATAGCAAAAGCTGGGAAAATATATGCCTAATATTAGTTAAAATATTTCCTATAATAAATTACCTTTTTAAAAAGTGCTTTAATAAAACGTTTCGCTGTCGAATTCCTGCGTAATTAACGTTTTTTCAAAGGGAAGTCAAGAAAAAACTGGGACCGTTTGACCAAATTGTCGCCTTCACCGAAAAGTAGGGATACAATTTCTGTTGAAAATTAAAGAACTATTTTCTCTTTCTATTGGAGCGTTTTTCGATATCTTTGCTTACTTCTCAGTCTAGTTTTAAGCTTTTAAACACACAAGAAAGTGGCCGAATATATACTCAGATTTTGTGATAAATTGTGAATTTTCTGTCCGTTCCGTTTCAAGTTGCCTTATGCATTTATAGTCAACTGCAGTCAACTTTTCAGGCTTCGCATACGCCGTGACTGCGAAAAGTTGCGGTGTATCATCGCGTCTTGTAGATATGCGCGTTTAAGGTCCTTACTATCGGTGCGGTAAAACAAAATACATTCACAAAAGTTTATTACAACGTTTTTTGGTACAAAACGCCATAAATTTGCAAAACTTGCTTTTTTAAACTAAATGTGTCATCATTTTTCCGAAAACAATGTAAGCTTTCAAACTTGCATTCACCTGATTTTCGTGAAAACAAAACAAAATTTTCCGTTCTCCGAAGGGATATATTCCAAATTTTTCCGGCTTATATTAATGTTCATTCATATTACTGCGCATAAAAGCAAAATGTTTTGACCTGTAGCTTGTTAGAACGTAGGAAAATTCCTGGATAGCAAGTAACGTCGGATTTTGCCCCATTTAGCCCCATTTAGCCCCGTATTCCCATGAATAAACTGATCTGAAGTGATCTCTGTATTATTAAACAGCTTTTTCTTCATCAATTTAATACAACAAACAGAACTTAAACCTTAAAATGCCTGCTACTTCCTCAAATTCTGATATAGACATTTCATGAGTTAGGCAATCTACTGTATGCAGCATATGTTTTTCCCGTTGTTCCTCTATGCATGTTTCCTAGACAGGATAGAAGGGATTGCTCATGTGGTAGGACATGAAAAGAGGAAACCCCGTAATGCAAGTGGCTATACTCTCTATTCCAGAGAACGTATTGCCAGCTTCGAAATTAAAGGAGGGAAGTAGGTCTGTTTTTGATGACTTTACAACCATTGGAAAGTAATGCTGCCTCAATGTCAGTCAGTCGCCTCCAAAATGCTTAGGTTGTTTGCATTGGTTTCGTTTTGGGTCAGAGCCACGTTCGCGTTAAGGTTTAGAGGTTTAGTGCAGGGGTGAAGGTCATGGTTAGGCTTGCGCTTGGTGAAAAACTTGACGGCTTAGGTGGGATTCGAACCCACGCCAGCAAACGGAAGGCTTTAGTACAGCAAATGCTCTAGACGACTGTGCTACTGGGAGCCGTGAGTTTAATTATATTTGGGTTAAATTATCTGCCCAACCGCCGAGTTTTTCATAAGTGGGTTAAATTACTTATTCAAATCGGCCAAAATCATCTACTGATTAACTTTGAATACTTTCGTGTGTTTTGACACTTAAACATACTATCCTGTGGAAATTTTTGAGGAACCCGCATCTTCATCTATGTAACCTGATATACTGAGGCTACTGGAGATGTAAGCGACACGATCCGTGTATAGCCTTCCTATCCCTCATGTTTCTCAAAAAGGAGGCATTTTCGTCCTTAACTTACGACGCACTGCATACCCTTATTGCTGTATAACATGTGCTATGTTGAGATTGACTCCGACCATTCCCAACACTGCCTAAGGGTATCAGTCCTGTCTACTTGGTGCTATCCTGTCCAGACCTTAGCACGCCTCACGCATCGAGTGGATGGACGCTTACCCGAAAAACATGTAGATACTCCCCCCTCCCCACCATTTTTAAAAGTTCATTTTTCATTCTTCTTCATCTTTAAGAAGGCGCTACTGTCATCATTAGGCGCTTTGTGGATAAGTCCTGATTCACATATGCCACACCAACTATTTTTGCATTTTATTGTCCCAAGCATACTACTCATGCAACCGGTGAAAACTACGTCTGTCGACAAGTTTGGTGAATTGAGTTGACACTGGTTTGGTCGCTTCATTAAGACAATGCTTGTTACTGCCTTAGCTAGGTGATAATCGGCATGCTTTTTATGTCACAGGCCAAGGATATAGGTGTTTTACGCAGCCAGTTAAGCTCGCTGAAATAGTATAGTTGATCTCCATAAATGTGCTTTCGTTCGAATAGAAAGGCTATCAGCCGCCAATTTGAACAGGCCCATGTGAAAGTACCCGGAGTCATCTGCTGTCGTCAAATCGAAAAGCCATGATAGCCAGCATTCAAAAGATTTTCGATTGCAAATACGCGTGGTGTCGAACCGCAGGAGCATCCAGTAGTTACTGCCTTTTCAGTTTCTTTAAATGCCCATGAAACGGGCGTCGAGCGCATGATTCACCTCGAGCATTTCCGTATGCACACTGCCTTAGTTTGGCGTAAATTTTAGATCGAACTGGGCAGGTTTTGCTATCAGCTGTGTGGTACATTTATACCTTTTTCGCATCCCTGCACACCTAGGTGTGGAAGGACCAACAAAATGTTGTTTACTCCCTCTGTCCCTGCCAGGGACTCTAATTTACACTTCACATTAAAATGCATCTGCCCAGCTGTCGGACACTGTTGGCCTTTCTGTGAAATTTGCATTCTCCCCTTTCCACCTCCATCTGTTACTACCCGTCTTTTGCGTGAAGGGCCTTGCTTTGTTCCTCAAATTCCTCCCAACTGGTCGGGAAATCAGGACGCACAATGCCCGAGAGAATCATTTTCGACCAAACCTACTTCACTTCACTGTACTGATTCCTACTTGTATTGCAGTCAGTTGTCGTGTAGCATCAGTGAAATTGAAGACTGTAACGCCTTCCGCTTTTTAAAGCACGTATGTGGCTCTGCGAATTTTTTAAACAATAGTGACCATCGTACAGGTGTTTTTGGTGCTACTATAGCTTGATTCTTACCCTAATAGGTACCGTTACAAAATCAGAATGAAATTTAAAATATGTCGTCTATAGTGAGATAAGGAAATCAAAATTAAATAACGACAATTTAGCAACATACCTCGGTAATATCGCGTAGGATTGCCACGAAGCGGTCTCCACGTCCTTTCAAAATATACCAGCAGTGTTCATTCAAGTGTCCCTTAAATGAATGCCGCGAAACTCCGTGATTTTACATCAAAATCTCGATATTGCTGTTTACCCAAGTCCTCTCAATTTGCTGGGTTTGCGCACACATGCAAATCAGCGTAATTGACGGTCTTGTTATCGTACTCAGTCTGGTTTAGTCGCCGATACGCTGGCCATTCGTCAGAATGTATTGTTGAACCTGCGTCTGATTTGTGTCGTTGATAGGGATCAACGTCGATCCAACAACCTATGGACCATTAATGCGTGAGCTGTGGTTCCGATAATTCTGTACTGGATCGCCGTGGTTTTCTTAATCAGGTGCACCTCTACCTAAAAGGTGGCCACGATTGTACTCATGGCGCCTATGCAATTTTGGCCTCAGCGATTTGTATTGGGTTTTCCGGTGTTATATGCAGGTTTCCTCTCCTCTTGTATATACTATTTTAGAGCAGCCAGCAATAATTGAAGCAGTCAACCGCAGTGTTTGGGGATCTACCAGTACGCCTTTTCACTTCTTCCAGTGGCGCATTCTGTCGCTCTAGGGATAAATTAGCTCGAAAATTTCACTAGACTTCGAATTACAACGGAATCTTCCATTGAAATCACGATAATGGAATGATTCGTTTCCCTGTGTTACTGATTGAACAGACTGGCAGCCCTTTTATCTGCACTGCTATGTCAGTACATTCTAGCAACGGACCTTCTTGTTCGTTAACACCACCGGCCCATCGCACTTGTGGCAAGATTTTTCATCTACTAAAAGTGACCACGGTGGAGAAGATATCTTGACGTCGCTGCTTCTTCACTGTGCACCGCCTCGCATAAAAATCTCGTAACAACATTTCGGAGGGCATGCCGAAGAAGGAACAAAAAGAAAGGTGGGAATCACCGCTTTTTCATCTCAATGAATTTAGTAGTCGTATTTCTACCTTGAATGCCTTACTCGCTTTTTCTCTCGAGCAGGTGATCCTAAATCAAGATTTGTTCTGTCCACTTTCCAAATACGTTAGGAAAGTCATACAAATGTGAGCGAAAGTAGATTTGAACTGGTCCAACATGGGTTAACCGATGGTACGCGTAAGTAAACGCGACCCCCTATCATCCAATCCCTGTACAGCCTTCTTTTTTTGAAGGGTATCGTGTGAAACGATTGCGCGTCCTTTAGAAAGCAAAGAGCTATGAGTAAAAGAAAATGATTAGTTTGATCTCCTTTAAAGGGAATAAAGAAATAATTGTGTTTAGGAACTTGATGGCATTTAATTCGCTTTCTAAATATTGCGTATATTTTTTTATTTACCGACCACAGGGTGATTCGTAATTTAAACACATCATTTTATAATTATTTTTTGAATCGATCAACTTTTTCCCAGTTTTTTTTTAATTCAGCACACTACGGCTACCCCCGCAGGACTGCGAATTAAGCTGATTGCGTTCTATACACCTATTTTTCGTTTGTAGCAGAGAATTGTGCAATTTCTTGCTTGCGGGAATATTGACCCGTAGTTTTCGCATTTAGTAAATTGAGGGGCGTTTTTTTACCGCAAGCGGTCTGCAGTGACCGAAAGCTGCAGTTTCATAGAGTAAACTCTCCTATGCGCAAATAGGGAATCGTCGTTTTTTTTCCTTTTTCGTCTGGTCACTTGTGTTCGATTGACAAAATATTACATATTCACGAGCCGTATTATCAGTTGACGACTTTCTTGATAAAAAGTTTTTTACCCTGTAATCAATCTGTTCGGTTTAGCAGCAGAATTTTTGACCCTGTTGTAATCTTGTGACATTCGACCGGATAATCTCACTTCGACGGTTTTAGCAATAGAAGGCGTTAGGTTGTAACGAGCTCCTTAAGTATCTTTTAGCAAATGCTTCTAAAGGCAGTAGATCTTCTGCAGAGTCTTTTTCACCGCGTTGCCATGGAACCCGACGTCGACCTCATTTTGACACTTTTCTTTGATTCCCTACGAGCCAGGTTTTTTTCTGCTTTTCTCCGAACTTTTCGCCTTCGTAGCTTAAAGTGGTCCATTATTAATTAGGTTTCTTTTCCGAGCTGCCTTCAGATTTGATCCTTTTTTCCTAGCTCAACTTCCCGCTCCACTCATAACTAACAGTTGTTCAATTTCTTTTCTCGGAAGGAATGTGTTTTGGTCTACGGGAATTTTGCTTTTCCACCGCCATCACCGAAACGGGAGGACCGTTTGCGAAAATGCCTGCCCTACCTTGCGATTCAGTTTCATGCACAGTGTATTTGCCAGGCTGACATGTATTAAATTACTAGGGCAACTTCGGACTGCTGTCTGGATAGAATCCGGGCTTCCCCCGTCTTCTGAACGTATACTGCCCCGCATGCAAGCTCACAAGTGTGCGTTTTTTATGCAGGCAGTAAATTTTATGGTAAAGATTGCTGATATGGTCCCATAAATAGGACGCGAGAATAGGACCGCCCCGACCAAGTAATTAAGTTGGCCCTGTGGAAAAGTCCAAGAGATCAAAATATTCCAGCCCAAACATAATCCTAAGCCGTAGCCATAACCTTAACCCAAACTTTCATCATAACCCTTATTTTCGCAGAATTGGACCAACCCTAATTGTACAGCTGAGTATTACTTTTCCTTAAGTGCCAGCATGCGGACGCGCATCGGTAATATTCGCCAAAAAAACAGAAACGGGTATATTTGTACTTTCCCGACTAGTCTTTAAAGAGTCGTAACTGGGGCAGCAGACGCCAGTTGGGCTGATTTTGAAATTGGTAGCCCTGCCTTTTAATTCACTGGTATCTTTTTGCGACATGCCAGCTTAGTAGCCCCACCCTACCCCGCACTGCAACCCAGATCCCCCCCTGTGGTTGATTGCACTTTGATTTTCTGACCATGTCCGCACAGGTCCTGTAACCTTGTGAAGACTTTTCAACTCCCGTCCCCCCTCCTTCTCCCCTTCCTCCCTTCTCACTGCATCCGTACAACCAAAGTGTGTGCGAATTCCTTCTCGGCTTTCCCTTTCCACCACTGCTACTACCTACTACATGCCTTTTTCCCGCACACACACGTGCCCACCTTTTTAGATGCGTTGCTCCAGTTATGACATGGGAATGGCGGTGATGATGTGGTGATAAGCGATGCAACCTCGCACGCTTCGCGTGTACCGTTCTCGTTGCAGCAGCCACCTCACACTTCTCCCATTAATGCTTCCCATGCAGATGCCTTGACTTCATCCGCGTGGCAGTTTCAATTACGGCTGAGGGCCAAATGTGCTAGGCGAGTTCGCTGGTAGAGTTCTGCAGACTTTTGTGCGCCAAGGTGAATCAAACGTCGTAGTGGTAGGGAGTGGATCTGGGTAGCGTTAGTCGGTACACTCATACCAGTCTTTGCATGCGCCTGCGCTCGATGGATATGGTCAAGAGGAACGAAGCCTGGAGATCTGGTAGTGATGGCTGATTGCGGGAAATAACGCGCGGTTTGCTGCGACAACCCCTTTTCAGACTTTTCCTTCTTCCGAGGTTGCTGGCCCTCACCAGTATTTAGTGCTTCCGATCTCCGTATCCTACTTTTCTCATCTTCCCGAGTCTGTCGGCACTTACAAAACTTTTCAGATTTTTTTTCGATTAATACGTGCCATACTCCCGCGGTTCTTCGGTATTCCATCTTACTTAGTTTTTCCCACCACAACAGCTCACACTTATACTGTCCAGCTGACAGAACAGCATTGCACATGATTAAAACATCATGCAGTTTTTTTATGAATATCTTCGTCCTATTTTGGACAAGTGAACTGCCTCATTGCTCTCCGTCAGCCTATCTCGTAAGCTCTTCGTGGCCAAAGTACAAGATCAGATGAAGATGACTAAAGACAGAGCTGTATGCTGCTTTTGACCTAACATTGGCGCATTTACTCGTACCACAATCACACCGGTCGCTCCTCCAGGATCGAACCGGCTTTTATGCCCCAAATTCACCAACTTTGTACATAAGTGGTCTGCTCTCCTCTTCTTTACCCTCCAGTCCAAGTGTCTATCGGGCTTGCAAAGCTACAGACGAGGTCTGGTTATCAGGTGCGGTCAGATTGTAGTGATCACCTCCTATATCGTGACACCTAGGACTAATCGGCCAAAATCTGTGTGTATGGTAGTCATCTGGTGGATTCTAGCTTTGATTGCATAGGAAATCCAACTTGGGTAGTCAGATTACTGTTTCAGAATTGATGGAATCAATAAGTTGTAGTAGGCTGGGCGAGTAACGTGACCCAAGTGGGATTAAACTCATGGCTCCCCGCGGGACCTCCGTAGCTCAGGTGGTTGAAGTGTTGACTTTTTGGGTCCCTCTGAGACTACCGTGTTTTTCACAATTGGGTCAGATGAATTATAATTCCTTCAAAGTAACGTATGTGCCAAAACTCGTGAACCTTTGTACACTTCACGGCAAATCACCTACTATCCAACACCCGTCTCCATTGTCTGTCATCTACTTGTAACTTGCGCAAAGCGAAGGATTCTGACGTTTTGAGCATCTTGAATAGTTTATAAGGGAGGATGTTTATAACGTTAGGATGCAGTCGGTGGGGGATAAGAAGAGAGTGCGGTAGCTGCAGCGCAAGTCTACTATCACTTAAAACTAATCCACTCGCAAGTCACCATGTCTGCACAATCATGATGTGGCGAATACTATTACTATTACCCACCTAGTATTCCGCACGGCTCATATTTTTCGCAGACGGCCCTGATTGTATTTTGTCAACCAACCTACAATCAAAACCCCCACCTCTGGAGAAAAGGCTGTTAGGCAACCCCCGTAAATGGCAAAACATTTTTTTCGGGCGATTCACGTGTTCCTCTTCAGTTTTATATGTGAACCATTTGCAGAGAATAAGACGATACAAGGCTATTACGTCACGTTCGTGCAAAGAAATTTAGCATACACATGGAGGTCATTTCGGGGTTGTCTCTAGAATATCACGCTATGCGTGGAAAGTGCTAGTGTGATGAAACAAAATATCCTCTTTGCTTTATTAGTACATCTTAGGACAGTGACTGCACACATTTAAAAACCAGGCTAACCGAAATTTTGTTTATAAAAGATTACTTAAGTTCTTTTAATATTGATTATCCTTCAGTGCAATCTCATAATATTTCGGATACTTCAGGCTGCAGGCCGTTGAATGCACCTCTTTTCGACCATCTTTATATACAGCATTCGATAAAAATGACTTATTATTTAATATAACTTTTTATATTGGTTTCCAATGTCCTTGCAAATATATTTTATAGAAAACGTAAGTAAAAAGATTGATATTTATACTCATTTGATAGCCAACCATATCGTCTTCAAATATTTTTTTCGAAGAAATGCTAACCGTCTGTTTTTAAAGGTTTCCAATTATGAGCTTTTTACGACCCCATAATGTCCATTCACATAGCGCCATATCTGTTAGTTTTTACTGCATATTGGTAATAGGTTGTAAACCCTAAACGCAAATTCATTAGCAGATCGCGCTCGAAATTATTCGGGAAGGGAACAACTTTTTCAAAACCTACATACACCCTTTCAGTATCAAAGTTGAAGAAGCCCCGATTCGCTATCAAATGAATATTAGAGGTAATATTTTTATTTAATTTATCTTCCAATAAATTTAAATCCATAAATGCATCGCAACTCGATATAAAAAATAAGCATTACTGAAGTAGTTATTTTAGGTGGTCAAAAAGGCTTGAATTCGAAAGCCGGTATCCTGTCGTCTTTGAAATTGCTTGGTATTATGCTCGAAGATAATAAGTCTTACAGTCCCGCTTACCTAATCCATCCTAATCTAAAACGGAATTCAGAATCTTGCTTAACGCTTCAGGCGATCGGTCACTGACTGTAGTTTACCATGTCTTCCCTTATCTGCTTCACTCTGTCGAACGAACCGATTTCTAAATATGCGAGGGCCTTTCCGTCAAAATTTTGTCATACAGTTATGCCTGCTCGTAGAGAACCTATGCAAAAATGCAGGTCTGACCTAACATCCTTACTAGCATTGGAACTCGCATGACGCACCGAAATTGAATGTCGTTAAGGTCAATGAAACTATTCACGACAAAGTTGCTTCCGATTTCACGCCTGGGAATATGTGATACACTCGTTTTTAGTCTGAACCGCAGTAATCCCGCGTTATTAAAATTACCAATCGTACCTGAAGCCTTTGGTAAAGCTTTGTAAATCAGCGTGCATTGCCGTGTTTCCTTCCCTCCCGTATCCGGTCTTCTGCCCAAAGCTAATTGTTATTAATCGCATACTTTGGATTCCTGCGAGTTTTTTGAAGTTCAACTTTTGTCGTCAAACACACGTACCTCCTACCTTTTGGCTAATTTCACTCACCACTGACCTTTCACGTTTCATTCTGTCGCACTATTTGTCAGCATGAAGCATAGCTACTGTTTTGTATACTCAGTGCCTGACAAGAAATACCATTTCTATTGTGGGTCCTACGCTTGCGTCGTCGGCGAATTACTGTGGGTTGATACGCAGCCCGGGTAAAATCGTGAAGCCTGTTACATCTTGAATGTTGTTCAAGGTCGTTCGTTCGTTTGAGTACGTCTGTCTCCTATGATTTCGTGAGTAATTTATATTCATACAGTCTTCTCACTGTTTCTGGTAGCCATTTGGCAAACTCTACGTCGGCTATTTGCGGTTTTCGGCTGCAGACTTAGAAGTCAAACATATATATATATATATATGCATGTTCCTTAAGCAGATCGGTGAGCCCCACACTATCATCATATTCCCGATCACAACTGACAAAACAACGAGCCCGTGGCTCAATGGTAGAGCGTTCGACTCAAATACCAAAGGTCGCGGGTTCGAATCCCAGGTGTGCCACACTTGGGATTGGGTATGACTGGCTGATGACGGCTAATAAGCCAGAAATGGCCATTCCGGTCTCCCTTGTCTTTGTCGGTTCCATTCAATCATATGCTACACGTCGCTATGCGACCGCCTGCGAGGGCTCTAGTCTGAGCTCCAGGGCACAACGGAACATGCATGTTCCTTAAGCAGATCGGTGAGCCCCACACTATCATCATATTCCCGATCACAACTGACAAAACAACGAGCCCGTGGCTCAATGGTAGAGCGTTCGACTCAAATACCAAAGGTCGCGGGTTCGAATCCCAGGTGTGCCACACTTGGGATTGGGTATGACTGGCTGATGACGGCTAATAAGCCAGAAATGGCCATTCCGGTCTCCCTTGTCTTTGTCGGTTCCATTCAATATATATATATATATATATATCAAAGACGTTATACCGTACTTCCGACATAGATACTAGCTAAAAGCCCAGACACGTGTTTCGCCGATGTTTCTGCTGCTGTGTGACACAGCAACGAGGGGTTCGGCTCCTCAGTGGGTCCCCCAGCGTTCTCTATGCGGCTTCTGGTATATATATATATATATATATGTATATATATGTGTGTGTGTGTGTGTGTGTGTGTCTTTATGGCACCCCCACTCTGTGGGATCCGAGCCAGGTGTGGTGGCACGCCCAGGGGCGGCTCCGGCCGCGCCAGCCACCTGTGCCCTCTCCCATCTCCGGTCTTCTTGATTGTGTCATGAGACCGGGCTCAGGTTGGGGAGGAGAAGAGAGTGCGGTAACGTTGAGTGCCGCGGTTGGAAGGTTGCCAACTGACAATAACACTCAGACCTCGCAGTTAGTCCAATGTGTGTTGTGTGGAGTGGCTGACTGGTGGTCTGAGAGTCAGGCTGCGATGGCTCCTTCTTAACGTGACCTCTGGCTATCTCACACATGTGAGATGTAAGCCGTTCAACCCCCTGTTCTGCGAAATCCTGGTGCTTGTGTTTGGGGGGCCAGGTCGTGTACGTAGTACACGTAGACGAGGTCACCAGCAGCTGCGCCTGCTTTCCGCATCAGACAACTGACCGGCTCGGACAGTGGTCTGATTGTGGGGAGTGGGGAGAGAGTGAGGTCGAGAGCTCAGCGTATTTTCCTCACTATAAACAATCTGACGCGCTTGAAACTATCACGGTGCGCTAAAAGCCGTGGCTTGGAAGGTTGCCAACTGATGGGATAACTCGGACCGCGTGGTCAGCGCAATGTGTGTTTTGTGTGGAGTGGCTGACTGGCGGACTGAGAGTCAGGCTGCAATGGCTCCTTCTTAATGTGGCCTTTATGGCACTCCCACTCCGTGGGATCCGAGCCAGGTGTGGTGGCACGCCCAGGGCGGCTCGGCCGCGCCAGCCACCTGCGCCCTCTCCCATCTCCGGTCTTCTTGACTCTGTCTTGACACCGGGCTCAGGTGGGGGAGGAGGAGAGAGTGCGGTAGCTGCAGCGCAAGGCTACTATCACTTAAAACTAGTTCACGCGCAAGTCACCGTCCCTGCACCACCTGGTGTGGAGCATACGGTGGACCTCGTCGAAATCGACGGTCGAACTGCCGTGTGTGTGTGTGTGTGTGTGTGTGTGTGTGTGTGTGTGTGTGTGTGTATGTATGTATGTATGTATGTTTGTATGTATGTATGCCCCCTAAACGGGCCACGTGGTAGATGCGTCGGACCAACACGGGGGCCACATCAGGGCACGGCATGCGTTATTCGGGTTGCGCTCCGCTAACAAATGCCGAAGATGGGAGGTGTGGTGGCACGCCTAGGGGCGGCTAGGACTTAGGGGACCCGGCCGCGCCAGCCACCTGCGTCCTCTCCCGCCTCCGGTCTTCTTGACTCTGTCTTGACACCGGGCTCAGGTGGGGGAGGAGGAGAGAGTGCGGTAGATGCAGCGCAAGTCTACTATCACTTTAAACTAAATCACGCGCAAGTCACCGTCCCTGCTCCACTTTCCCATGGAGCATACGGTGGACATCGTCGGACTACGACGGTCGAACTGTCGTGTGTGTGTATGTGCGTTTACCCCCTAAACGGGTCACGTGGTAGATGCGTTGGACCAATACGGGGGCCACATTAGGGCACGGCACGTGTTATTTGGGTTGCGCTCCCATAACAAATGCCGAACATGGAGGTGTGGTGGCACACCTAGGGGCGGCTAGGACTTAGGGGACCCGGCCGCGCCAGCCACCTGCGTCCTCTCCCGCCTCCGGTCTTCTTGACTCTGTCTTGACACCGGGCTCAGGTGGGGGAGGAGGAGAAAGTGCGGTAGCTGCAGCGCAAGGCTACTATCACTTAAAAATAATTCACGCGCAAGTCACCGTCCCTGCTCCACCCTTTCATGGAGTATACGGTAGACATCGTCGGACTACGACGGTCGAACTGTCGTATATGTGCGTGTTACAGCGAGACCGGAGACGCTTCATAGTCCCGTTGCGTGCTTGCTCTGTTCTTGCCCGTTTTTTCAGCCGTGCCGGCAGCTGAATTGTGTTGCACTTTTTCGCGCCCGCTCCTACACGTTCTTATATCATTGGCCGCACACAGTTATGCTCTGGAAATCCTCGGCCTCCGTGTTGCGTTTTCGCGAACGACCATTTCACGCCCCTGGTCTAGTGTTCGTTTGCCTCATAAATCACATTCAAAGGCGGATTTAGTTGAGAAAAATGTGTTGTTTGATTTTCAGGGCTGTTATCGCCGAAATTCTCACTTGCGTGATCTTATTTATCTCCCTAAGAAGGACGATCATAGAAAGTTACGTTCCTTCTGGAAAGTCGAGCTACAAGGCAATTTGGCAATTACTTTCTGTACAGTATATAAAGTGCTGAAAGCGTTTTTTCGCCGAAAGAAGAGGAAGAATCCTTCTATTGGTGTGTACCGTGTAGTGGTGCTCCTTTTTCGTCAGAGTTATTCAACTTATCTACTTTAAAGTTCGTATACAGTGGTAGACTTAAGAAATACCCCTTGCCGTTTTTAAAACTTCTCTGGCTTCTGTGTCTGCTTCATTATCGCCAAAGAACTCGTTTTTTTCGAAATTTCTCTGTTCGGTAAATGTTTTTTGGTCAGTTCTCATCAGACTCGAGGTTCAATTTGTGGCCATTCCAGAAAATTTTCGACTGACCGGCCCCGGGGTATAATATACCACGATTGAGTGGTTGCTGCAAGCAATTATCTTGCAATCTATTCCATGTGGGAATCTGATTAACTGGCTTTAGGTTACGACATCTGCACAGACCTCATCTTTGTGCACAGAAGCGATTTGTCCGATCTGAATGCTTTTACGGCCTCTGGGTTTAGTAAGCGCTGCTGCAGCGGCCGCAGACGGTTCTCCATCGCTTGTTAGACTGCAATGAAAGTTTCATTTGACGTCTGTTTAGTGACTGGTATCTCACCAGCATTCGGGTTTCGGTTTACATATCCGTCACCCCAGCGGGTGTTTTGAATCTTCTGGATCATCCATGTACTCTTTCGATCAGCATATCTTGCTTCGCAGGGAAAAGCTCAAGTTTTGGTTATGTGAGCTGATATATTTTCCTTGCTCCCAATCGTAGAACCAAGTTTTTCAAGTACAGAACCTATAAGTTTTAGGACAAAAATGGCGTGCCCTATCTTCTGGCCGTGTGGCCTTTGTGTCTTTGTATATCATTTTCGAGTAAAAACCCGATCATGTAAACCCTAAATTCTATCTCCCACATACTTAACTCTGTTTTTTTGCACTTCGTTTACCGCTCAGAGTGACATTATCAAACATAAAAACCACCCTACTTTTTTTCCTGTTACTATTTAATGTAGCTAAAATAGGATATATTTCCCCTGGGGTTGCTATCACAATCGCATAGTTTTTTATGCCTGGGGCTTTTCGGTTTATATCCTCCACTTCCCACCAAAAGACAATTTCTGTTTCAGTGGCGTTTTCTGCTAGTTCGAGAGAACTATAGCAGTGTTTGTGCGTGACAGTTGACAGCCTTTCTCTCTCTCTCTCTCTCTCTCTCTCTCTCTCTCTCTCTCTCTCTCTCTCTCTCTCTCTCCCTCTCTCCTCATATGCATTCAGCCAAATTTGACTGTAACATTTGCGATTTACCCCCTCGTCTTCTCCAACTTTATTGTGATATCGTTAATTTTTTGGCTTAATTGATGAATCCTTTTTGCCAGAATTGCAGTTCTCTTCAACCTAGGTGCTGGTCTCGCTGGTGGTGGTGACGGCGGCAGTGGTGGAGACGCTAGTAACAATGATGATCAACTTCTCGAAGAGACTGTGTTCTTACTACTAAGAGGGCTATGTTGGCCTATAGCATGCGTTTGACCGGCTGTGCTGTCTGCGATAGCCCTAGCCTACAGTTATGGACACATTTATGTGGCAAGCTCTAGACCGAGACTCATGCGGAATTGACCAATGCGTTCAAGCGTGCCACTACTCGGAACACATGTCACTTTTACATGGAATAGGAAAGAGGAAGTGATATCGCTAGGGATGTACTTTTCATCTTGGTTACTTGGATTACTATCACCATCCCCCCCCCCTCTATAGTTCGTGTGATGTCGGTTAGAAGGCTGCCATCTGACCGCATAACTCGGTCCTGAATCGGACTGAGGGTTCGATGGCAATGGCTTCTTTTATCTCTGGCCTTTATAATGCTACCTCACTTATGTGAGATCAGAACCCCCCCCTCGGGTGCGTGCAACAGGGTGGATATCCTGTGAAATCTTATGTTGCAGTCAGTGACCGATCTTATGCAATGTTAACTATACATTTAAAATACGTTTTAGATTGGGAATGATTACTTGCGTTGGGATGGTAATATTACCTTGGATTATAAGCTCAAGATATTTCAGACATATCACGATGCCAGTTTTTGAAGAGCCTCTTTT
The DNA here is from genome assembly GCA_017591395.1 of Schistocephalus solidus. Taxonomy (NCBI): domain Eukaryota; kingdom Metazoa; phylum Platyhelminthes; class Cestoda; order Diphyllobothriidea; family Diphyllobothriidae; genus Schistocephalus; species Schistocephalus solidus. Next base: position 21,998 of record WEDG01001727.1, read on the forward strand.
CAGCTTCCCGCAAAAACCAAGCTCTATAAAAAAATGAGTTCTCAAGTCGTGTGTCTTTTTTCTATAGATTTTCGCTGCCTTTACAAATTTACGTGTTTTTTTCTCGAAAACATAGGCAAAAATATCCTTTCTTGTAATCATTTGGTAGCAAATAACATCTTCAATTTTTTCTCGAAGAAGGATTATCTTTTGGTTTATAAAAGTTTCTAATTGCGAAATTTGTATGACTATACAATCTCCAAGCAAATCGCATCCTATCTGTTCGTTTATTAATGCCGCATATAAACTGTACGGTATATTCCACATCCATTGCAAAATTATATGAACACGATATGTTATCTCTAAGGAAATGCGGCAATGTATGATATGCCTTCCATGGAAGGCATATAACTTGCATACTGAACACGCTAGATGCAAATGTAACGTCATGTAGAGCTCCAACTTATTCAGGGACTTGGAAACTTTTTAAAACCTAACTATATACTACCTTTGAATATCGAAATTGGAGAAGTGATTCTCTACCACAGTAGTACAAGAAAGAATATTATCGTGCATTAAAAAAATATTTGAATTTTTAAGGGTTTCGAAAATCTAAAAAAATTGCACCCTTCTTAAGTGTTCTCTTTATCTAGGGATGTTTTGTAGGAGGCCGAGTAGACGTGCATCCAAAAGCCGGCATCCTGATGTGCGTGAAATATCTTGAGACTGTTCTCCATGATAACAAATATTCCAATTAAACTTAAGTAATCATTCCTAATCTAAAACATGTTAAAATTTTGGTTACGATTGCATGAGATCGGTCTCTGAATGGTTCATCCGCCATGGTTACTCTACTACGACCATCTTGCAGATCTTTTTCAGGGGTGAGTGAATTACCAGGTAAGGCTTACCCCCTTAACCTAATCACAGAAGAGTGTGCAATAATCTACGCGAAGATCGTTGACATTTTGCCACATGTGGGTAAGACGCATTTGTTGCCTGGTATTTTTTTTACGGTAGAGCTCAAATTTCTACAATCATTTGGATGTCCCTTTAAACCGATCGACACTTACGTTGTTTCAGTTAGGCCTAATTAACTGAAGGATAGGGCTTTAAAAATATATTATTCAATTAACATTTTCCATGTAAAGACAAGCCATAACTTACTACTGAACGATTTTCTGTCGAACCATCCAGCCAACAACATGTTAATCCGTAGATATTTATTGGGGCTACATTCTTAATACTTCGCTGTCCCGGGTTAATTTCATGCTTAGTTTACATTTGAGTGCTCTTGTTACAAGTTTTCAATGTTTCCCTTCCCGCCGGATATTGTTGTCCAACGTTAAGCATGTGCAGACTAGCTGACTTTTGATTCAACTCCTAAGTGCCGATATCCCAGAAAGATCAGCCGCTTTGAGCCCGAGCCTTTTTTCCTCATCCAACGACGCCCGACATAGATAATGCACATAAATAGAACTTGGATTTCTGACAGATAACCTCTCTGTTATGCATTGAATTACGCACTCACATTGCTTGTTGCGTTTGCGCTCCACCCACCGTATTGCACATCTTCATCTGCCGCCGCCCCCCTCCCTTGGTCCTCCACTTCCAGTTATGATGTTCCTCAGTCCGGTTTAGGTGTCACTGACTGTGTTTTGCCTGCATGGCAACACAATAGGCTGGACATTACACAGAAGGGTTTGCGAAATACAGGATTAATGAGTGTTTGAGTATTCACAGTTTGTCATATTTTTCTACAGGCAAGTAGGGCTCGCTGCGGCATAGTTCGCTCGCAACGTACAGGGGTCAGCAGAAGCAGCAGATTAAAATAAACACGGGATGTGTGCGTGTTCTCTCGTGCCAGGGGGTGGACGTAAGTGTGTGCTTCTAACTGGCAGAGAGGGGGGAGGGCTACATCATAACAGTATGCTCATTTTCTGTCTGCCTAGGGGGAACTGTCGCAGTTCTCTATGGGAGAATCCACCTCTGGTAAGCAGAGTGGTGCAGTCTTTTCCGTGGCCTTCAGCACAATCAGCCCCCCTGTGGAAGGCGGTTGACTGTAAAGCTTCGATGTTGTCACCACCGTTGGCGGTAGCTGTCGTTGTTGTGTGTCTGGCCGCTTGTCGATGCCGGCTTCAACTTGTCCGCTTGACTTTCCCGTGGCACATGACTGCATAAAGTCGCTGATCCCCGAGGCACCCAGTATATAGGAGTCTGTGAGTTGGGCTTCGCCTGCCCCCATCTGGTATGCATCTAGCTGTTGTTGCGTTTGTGCCAGTGATGGGGCGCTCGGCACATCGGACAGCTGCATCGGCAAGTAACCATTTTCACTATCTTTTCTACTGGCAGGGGTGTTGATGTCTTCTGTGGACGAACCTTGCTTGTCCTTCTCGGATGTCAGAATAGGAAAGGGAGGAGGCAGTTTTGGGCTAGAGATGGTACACTTTGGTGAACGTTCGAACCACTCATTGTTGATGGTCCCACTCACTATTGGGTCGGGAGGCGAGGGGCTTTTGCTTTTTCGACCCGTCCCTGCCCCCTTACGCGCTCCGGGACCGGATTCCGCAGTGCTTCGACGAATCTTCTGCGTCAGAGATGTTCTCCACCCCGAGGTAGTAGCTTTCGGAGTATTTGGGATGAACCTGCGGGATGTGCTGGTTGGCCGTGGTGTACCGCATCCGCTGTGGTAGAGATCTCCCGTTGATGCAGACGTGGTCGCTGCAGGCGCTAATGGCGCTTTTCCCCCGAAAACCCTGAACCGAATGTGACCATCCGGTTTAGGTGTGCGACGGGGTAACTCCGGTAGATTGCTCGATGCTCTCCTTCGAGTTTTGATGTCCAGTTGATTGACCAAGATAGCAGCCTCCTTGGCGTGATAACCATCCACATAGCTTAAATTTGGCATGGAACTCTCGCTCCTTGATGGACTGCCGATGCCACGATGGGTACCTGTGTGATGGGTGTCTCCTGCATTAAAGTCCTCCAGCATCTCGTACAGACCATCATTTTCATCATTTCTCGCTGGTTGTTTCACGCTGTCCCGTAATAGTGACACTCCAGCCGGGCTACCGTGTATTTTGGCGTAGATAGAATCCGTAACCCAGGTAGCACTACTCGATGATAGTCGGTGTTTTGACTCCCGAAGAACTGCTGAAGATGCCGACAGTCGCTTTTTCTTCTCTCTCCTCTTCCTCTTTCGCCTGTATAAACAAAGTATTAGAAGCAGAAGGACTATCAGCAACAACAGAATGGACACTGTGATCGCCGCCACCCACAGCCACACCATAGATATCTTGCCACTCTCATATGCATTGGACCCTGGCTCTGTAGGCAGTTTGATCTTTCCGAGGATTTCGCTTGGCTGAAATATTTGACAAATGGTAGACTGCACTGAAGTCTTAATCGCCAACGCATCACGTAAACACACCGTATAAGCACTGGTACTAAATACCGGCTGGGCTGAGAATATGTATTCCCTTTTATCAGCACCTTTTGCCGTCACATACCAGGTAATAGGTCCGCGGACGGCTTCATCCTGCCGTTCCACCGGCCAGAACAAGAGTTGAAAGATGGCGTAGTTCTCTTTAATGTGTATGATCGTCTGCGGTGGCAGATGCGATATCCTAGCAATGGGAAGAATTTGTTCCATGTAAACGGCGTCGAAATAGTCTATTTGGCTCCGTTGCCTGGCGATACTTTTCCAGGCCCTTTTGAGTTTGTCCGGACGCACAGCCAGCCAGAGCTTGTGGTCTTCGGCGTCGTAGCCGAAGATGCGAACTGGTCGAAAGATGTAGAGAGATTCAGCTGCGGTGTCTTCTGTCTCCTCAGCATCGACAGGGGACTCCGTTTGTGTAGGTGGAGGCAAGGTTCGACAAATAGGTTTCGATATCTCCCCGTAAAGCTCACTGTGTCGATAACAGTCGGGATGCATCTCCTGTTGTAACATTTTTGGTGTAAGCTGAAGGAAGCGCTTACCGGCCCAACGACCTCGCCCAATGCACGTGAAGTTGAGACTGTTGGCGACCGCTTGGCTCGCTTCGTAAGCACTGTCGCTCATCACGTGTCTAACGTAACTGCTTAGCCATCCCAGGCGGCAGTCACATATCAGTGGATTTCCTGTCAGTTTCAAACCTGTGGCTCTTCCTCCTACCGGGTCTTCCCACGTTAGAGGTAACAACTCCTCCAGTGGTCGGTTCATACCGAGGGCCGGAGCACACCGGCTGAGTGTTGTGATAGCGTTATTGGTGAGATCAATTATGTGCATGCGTCGATCGTCGCGGTTGCTCGGGTAATACTCACCACTCCAGTTAGGGTCTTCAATGCTTTGGAGAAGGTTATCTCTCACGTGGAGCTCACGCAGTCGCCGAACAGATTGAAAAGTACCACTGGGGATGTAGGTGAGGCAGTTCCGTGAGAGTACTACTTTACGCAAGTCGGAAAACCCAAGCAGATCTATTCGCGTCCTAGCTACTTCGAAGTCTGCTGCGTTTGACGCGAAACCTTCACTTATGAGTTCGCAGTGTTTGAGACTGAGGGTTTGTAATGTGCTTGCCAGAGGTTTCAAGGCGGTAGTCCAGTCGCCCGAAATGTTGCCTACTGTTATATTCCTAAGGACCGTTTCATCAAGAAAAAGTTCTGACAGTCCCACCGTGTTCTGGCTCCACATTGGCTTGAGTTCTTGTAGGGGGCTGGCCTGTAACCTCAGCGTCTTTAGGCCTCTCGGTAAGTCCCCTGGTCCAATCTGCTGAAGATAACTGCGTGACAAATCAAGGGTTTTTATTGTTGCGTTACCCAGCCAGTTCGGCAGGCGGTTCATTTTGCCGCGGTTACCTGCGAAACTGATGAGATCAAGTTGGTCGAATCGAGCTAGTCCAATGAGGGCCTCCTTTGAATTCTGATCGGTCACATCGAAGAGATTCCCTCCAACATATAACTCGCGTAATTGTTCACCTAGGCGTTCCAAGCTGAGACTATGCCAGGACCCAACCGAAGTGAGTGAACAATTTTCAATACGGAGCACTCTTAAACCCTTGTTGACAGTCTCTCCAAAATCCAGTTCCTTTGTGGTAGAGAGATCATTGCCATTCAGGGAGATTTCTTCGAGGGCCTTAAGATCCTTAGCCCACGTTCTCAGGCTTTTAATCCAATCACTCTTTGGGAGGCTGTTGCTCAATTGCTAAGCGTTTGATTGATTTGGCGCATGGACACCCTTCAAAGGCGGTTTCGTTAATAGAGCGGAGTCGATTGTTCACAAGACGCACGGCTTCCAAATGAATACTTATTCCAATGAAGGCTCTCGGTCCGAGACCGTCAGACAAATCGACGTTTTGAAGTATGAGCTCACGAAGATTGGTTAAAGTTGCCAGCTCCCCCTCTCTGCTAAAAAGGCGGTGTGCTGTCCCCTTCGAGGACCTCTCCCCGACTAGCACGTCCGTGATGTTGAGCTTGCGAAGTTGTGTCAGTCCGAAAAATGCGCCCTTTCGAATACGGCGCAACCGACCGCCACTGATTGTGAGTGTATAAAGACTTGGGCCTACATACTCGAAGGCCTTTGCTGGTATGAACGTCAGCTCGTCTTGAAGGTTGATTCGGACCTCACGAACCACTCTGTTGTCAGGGTAGATAGTGGGAATGATGTTTTCCATCATCTGACTGGCTTTTTGGTCGCACTCAATCATATCAAGATCATCCGCATCCGGTGCACTTCGTTTGAATGCGCAGGGATAGAAGTCCTGTGCTCCATGCAAGTTCCATAGCCGCGCCCTGAAATCATTGAAGGCGGAGATGTTGAGGGGTTTTCTTGTCGAATTGGCATAAGCTACACTGAGGAAATAAATCCAGATAACCTTGATGCAAATAGGTAGGTTCACCCACGACACTTTTGTAGCCCACCACATTCTTCACGTCTATGCATCCGTGGTGAGGGTCTGTGCGTACCGGTGTCGACGCAGTTTCACCATTTTACGCCTTCCTATTTGCCGCACAAGTTGATTGGCTGCCTTTGGTTGTGGTCTATTGGCTTCTTTGTTGGTTCGTTTGATTTAACCAATGAGATGCTGACCTGTGGCCTGGTACTGGCGTTTTCACCAAGCGTCTGAAGTATCGCGGGGATCTCTCTTCTTCTGAACTGCCCCTACTTTCGCATAAGATTGTTTGTGAAGTAGACCTCGAGTTCTTTAGGTTTATTTGTGTTTTTAGGGTGGATTTGCGTCACATCGTTCTAGGTACATGTTTTTTTAAGTATTGCTCATAAGTCATATTTGATGGCCTAAATTGCCATGGACCCAAGTATTTGCTAACTTTTCGTCCGGTATATAATCTAGGGTGGGGAGTGAAGGAACTTGAATAATGTGACGGCCTGTAGATTATTGATTTTCAAATTTGTCCACTGACGGAATACGATTACAGACATTGCATTATTTGGCGGATGGACACTTCACCGATCGGTTACGGGGCTCATTCGTTCCATTCTGTCTTGGGACTCACCTCGATTTGCGCCAGTTGGAAATGGACTGAACATAAATGGGTAAATCAACCCACTACCCTGACCTAGTGGCTGAATTCCTCCTACTCTAATGGTAAATGTAAATGAAAAACACGCGCCCAAATATTTTATCAATGTTTCAGGAACATGGCGCGGTTTGCGAGACAAGCTTGGCCTTCGTAAATTTATTTACCCTGTATAGGGCGAACAATTCGGGCTATAATTACAAGAGTCACTTGGCTTACCCCATATTTTTTACATGCCCCTCCTCGATGCACTGGCTCTTCAATTAGTAGCTGGAACCGTTATGTAACCGGCATCCTTCGCTGCATTAGAGAGCCTTGGCTGAATTTCGTTATATAATGTCCCCGTAGTATACTCAGGATTGAAGTCAAATTTTATTAGCTGAAATACTTGTAAGAGTAGATACTCAAGTCTCAAGGGCCCCGCTCTTAATGTCGAAAATATTTTGTTATCTTGCAAGGCGCCTGCAAATAAGCGGTATTTACCATCTCTTCTAGCCAATCAACGGCGAATATTGACTGTCCTGAAATACATTCGTACTGCTTTGTACGCAGTTTTTAGGTCATAGTGTCAGTTTACTAACCTCTGCTCAAAGTTCTATACCCCCATTAATTTAAAACCTGTCCTGCTGGCGCCCCCGCCAGTCATATAGTATGTAAATCTGGTGGCAGTTTTATTACTGTTGTACGCCAGACTGTCGTCCTTGCGATATCCGTGTGTATTTTCACCGCGGTGGGAAAGATTACTGTCGATACGAAATAATTAATGGAAGAGACAAAAACGAAGGCAATATGCGCTAATGAAGAAGAAAATAGACCGCGTCCTTTGAGTAATTTTTTTGTTACGGAGAGTTGAGTCACCCTTCCGATCTCTGTGTGTATTTTCACCGTGGTGGGAAAGATGACTGTCGATACGAAACAATTAATGGAAGAGGCAAAATCGAAGGCAATATTCGCTAACGAATAAGAAAAAAACCGAGTCTTTTGAGAATTTTTTTTCACGGCCGTTGAGTCAATGTGGATTATGCAAAAATGATTATCTGCTGTAATTTGCTGTTTTGACAAAATTTGACCTTCAGGCATCTGGCCCTCAAGTCCCTCTTTGTGGTCATAAAAGCACGGCGCAAGAAGCGTCGTCAATATTATGTAGCGGACAGTTTTATACTCTGCTGACGCCCCTATTGACCCGATCTCTCCCTAGCTGCTCACATTCGACGATTTCGATGGATCTTCTTCGAGTCCGTCCGTTCGTCTGCACCTTCTGACCACCTCTGCTTCTACCTCCCAGCCTCCGTTCTGCGGTTTCCATAACTGCGACTCCTCTCCATCGCACTGCCAGTCACCAATTCGTTTACAACTGGCCCCCTGTTCTATTGACTTGGACCCAAGCCTTTTTGATCGAATCCACCGGCTCGTGGATGCCCTAACTGAGGCTCAGCAGGTCGCGGCAAACATTGTCGTCACAGAGTCCTTTTCCGAGGAAGATACGCGTGTCCGAACCTGGCTTTCCGCTGGGAAGCATGTAAGTTAGCGGTTTTTTATTATATCAGTGTTTCTGTTTGGCAAAAAATCGTTTCTAACCGTGGCGGTAGTCAGCATTGCACGAGACAGCACGCTGCCGGTGACCTCATGGTCATCTATATATCCGAATGAGCTGTGATTTGTCGGAAAATGGTGGCGCGGGGTGATTTAGGGAGGTTATCATCTGGATTCGGTGATAGGCGTCTTCATCCACTCTCCTGCATGCCATTTTAGCGTTACGGGGTTTTGCCGAGCCACTGTAGAGTGAAATTTAATGAAAACGAGAATTTCTGTAGTAGGTTGACAGTCTAGTATTTCAGGTGGTCCCCATGTTAAGACTTTGGACTAGATACCAGTGATGAATGGATTCATTACGCGGAAACACATGTCAATGTCAGGAGTTTTAAGGCCCCTTGCTTCTTTAAATTATGCTTTTTTGGTCTGCGAATTTGTCCACTAATATGGTGTGATTTCCACCGACATTTATAGCGGGTTACTTGTGGTCACCATTTGGCGCCGGTTGATGGATGACAACTGCCTTCCCCGCTCTAACTGTCAATTCGAGGTGGTCGCAGCAGGAGTTCAAGAGGTCGACGCGACACCTCGCCACAGTTTTATTACTATCACTTTGACTATTGATGCTTCTGACATGTTTGCCAAACTGGTTGGACTGCTGTGGTTTTCCTGGTGCTCACTGCTTTTCCTTATTCGGGTTTGCGGCACAGGTCGAGAATTCGCAGCATGCTCACCTCTCGCATCCGGCTGTTGCTGCTGACGAGACCCTTTGTGGCACGCAGCGCTCAGTGGGGCTGCAGTTTCTCCTTGGTGACGAAAACGATGATGACGAAGATGACACTGCTGCTGACTGTCGGGACACTCAAACCCGAAACCAACTACCCGCTTCAGACCCCTGCCACACTGACTTCCCCCTCTTCAACATCCTTTGTCCCTCTCTGTGCATCATGATTCGCGTACCAATTCCTTTGGAAGCATTTAAAGTGGTATGTTGACTCGAATTTGTCAAGTGTCTTCTGTGCTCTGTTTCCTATGGTCTACTCTTTAGCATCGGAGCTGTCTTTTTGCGATTCTAGCCGCCCAGAGGGTCCCTTTTGCAGCCACGAACTGATGATGCTGCCGGTAGCAGTAGCCCCAATGAATGGGACGTTAGCGGTCTTCCTCTTACCTCCTCGCCTGTTTGGTGGCGACCCACCCTCCGACCGGAGTACTTTTCGGTTCGAATCGAAGCTCTCGAGGCCTCTAGCTCGAATCAGTCTGTGGCTGGACGGGCTAATGCGGCCCCTGACATTCACACCGCCTCATCATGCCCAAGGACCCAGACACAACGACGCCCAATGCCTGTGACAAATATAGCCTCTACTGCTCCTCCACATCACAGACTGCACTACGGCGACCAGGCCTTCGAACTTAAGTTTAACCTCTTGGAATGTAAGTCATGCCGACTTGCCTTAACACTGATTGGATGACTATTTTTAGTTTGATCTCTACTTTCTGCGGGTTCATCTGCATTAAAGCAATGACCGAGTTTTTTTACTGTTCAAATTCATCTCGCTGTGACGTGCACCCAGTATACTTGCTACCCCTGCACTTGAATCACATGCCCTTGAAGCCAGCTTCTTAGCGCTGCAGAACGCTATACTTTCCATTTGCATAGTGGCTAGTACAGCCCACTGAAGGGCTGCACACTTTGTGCGTGTGGGTTAGTTCGGAGTTGCCTCTTGAAGCGCGTGTTGTAGTACCCACTCAACAGTGTAGTTTTTGCTGTGACCTGAGTCAGCGCTCAGCCTGATGCTCTCCTGGGAGGTTTCGTCTGTTACCTGTTTTCGTTATTGATTGCTTTGTCGCGTTACCGAAGGATCAAACCAGTTTTCTGCGTCTCCTACCCTAGGAAATTTATTATGCTTACACCTGTCCCAAGTTTATTCTTCGGGGAATCATGTCTTCAGATATCTCCACTGATGACAAAGGGCTCCCTTAACTACAGGGGCTCGCATAACGCCCATGCTCCAATTCAATTACTGTGTGCCTGCCAATTTCGTTTAATGAACGTGTTTTGTTATTCTTGGGATGTGTAATCTCGTAACTTGGTCCTTTACAAGGGTACAATGTGAAATCATGGTCACGTTGAAGCGCGAAAGTTCGGCCGACGATTCCTACCAGGTATACCGTGTGCTCTACAGCAGAGTGGACGCAGTAGCGGTTTATAGTGGCTGTTGCCGCGTGAGCCTGTGCCCAGGCGTGCCACCACAGCCTCCCCCATGTGTGGCATTTGTTGTGGGTGCGCATCCTTAATAACGTCTGGCCTGCCCTCCTCTGTCCCGTGTTGGTTCAACCCATCTACCGCATAGCCTGTTTTAGGGCCAGCGTTGGAGTACGCTTGTCAGTCAAAAATAGAGTGGAGTTGCTGTTATCTTGGTGTCCAGCTGGTTGGATAAACTCTAGACCTGGGTTTGGCATGTTTTTTTGTCAGTCAGGGTTCTGGCCTCTTAGTTCTGCACCCAATCACAAGCCTGCAAATGCGTGGTGCATAGTTATTTTTTGCATGGTCACGTGTGCTAGGCGCGTTGTGTTGCCCTTTCTAGTTTCAGTTCCACCTTTTTGAGGCAGCCATTTTTTCCCTCTATTCGAGGAACATGAATTTGCCGATAAATTAGTAAACTATTGGTCAAATCACAGCCCAACTGGCCTATCCACGGCGTCTTTCCTCAATGCCCACCCTCATTTGTGGAGCTGGAAGCACAAAGGTGCTATAAAAACCTTTGCTATGCGCGTATTTTGCGTTTGTGTGGCTAGATTGCCGTTGATCGATGCTGCCTTGCGTTTTAATGGACAGGCTTGTAACTGTTCTGGCATTTGCTGCCTCTCACGCAACATAAACCAGTCGCTAACGAAATAAACCGCGTCGCAAATTTCGCCCACAGCCGATCATTAAAGGATTTTCGTGTGGACGTTTACTGGATTGGGACAATATTTTCTCTTCGTGATTTTGCAGCAAGTAAGATTAGTTTCCTAAAATAGTTTCCCGTTTTTTAGAACTCATTGAATATTGGTATATTGCGTTATTATTGATGACTAGCATCTACAGCTTGGGTTACCTAGGGCAGAGGTGGATTCCTGCCGGCTACAATTGGGGTGTGTCGTTTCAGGTAGTATAGGTGCGCTGGCTCTTCATTTATTTCAGCCAGAAGTTTATTTTTCAAGTCAGCGTGAGAGTAGTTTACTTCGGTATACATACTGACCCTTTGTCTGTAAAAGCCAGTCTTCACATATCTGATCAAGAAGCGTTGCTACAAGGTTCAAATTCAGAATGCGCCATCTTAGCCGGACTCTCAGTCCTTGGGAGGACAGATTTTCGAACCTTCGAAGCCGAGTCTTTCGGTGCTTCGTGGTAGTTTGATTCTTTATGTTGAAAAGCCCATCGGAAGTGCTGTTTTAGGCTGTCGGGAATACACAGTAATCCTGAAATGTCAAGTAATGTTACACACGCTGCATGAGAGACGAATTTCCAGAGCACCTTTAATATCATTATTTGCCATAATTGTGTTGAACCGAGAGCTGCCATGCCCATCCAAAGTTATCATTCACATCTACAAATAACTTTAAAAAGTTTGCATAGTCACTATCCTTGAGTACTACTACTTTTATCTTCGCTCATTACCTCATACGCTCGCACATCGTGTATGCAACACCTTCTAGAAATCATGAAGTTCTTGCAGTGGGCTAGTCTAACTCTCATTTTCCCATGTCTTCTGACCCGTAAACTATTTATTGAAGACAGAAATCCAAAGGCGTCGTCAGTGAATCAATTTGCGATATTGTTTGGAAAGTTCATTTGCAGTGCCGTTTCTGGCAGCAAACTGATGTCAGTGCGCATGTTTTATTGGTATCTCTGTGGGAAATTAGCTCCGTCCAATGCCAGTGGGACACGCGCGCCGACAACCACCTATCGCGTCGTAAGGCGACCTGAGTGATGTGTCGCAATTATTCGAATAAAGCCGCGGTGCCTGAATTATTAGCTGCTTCAGGTTCATTTGGGCTTTCTTTCGCTAATCAGCATACCTCCGACTAACGCCCACTGCAGAACGCTCCCTTCCTCCACCGTCGGGTCAAACCTTTTGATCAGCAGCACCTTAAAACTGCAGTTCATGAATTACTTAAATCAATAGGCCGGCCCAATTGACGGTGATATTCCAAATAAGGTTGATGTGCGTCCTCTCCGCTGTCGATTGATCCCGCATTTTTGAAGGTGAGGCCCGCAAAATAAACAGAAGTCAAATACATTGGTGCACGCGTCTTTCTTCACTTTCTATATTGTATTTGATGGCAGCATGCAATTAAACCTTTATGAGGCCATTAAGTACATTAGATCTGAGCCACCTTCGTGAAGGCCTCGTACATGCTGTAGGACCAGATCTGGTGTGGCACGCGAAAACAGACGGCTAAGCTCTGTTACCTACTGCGCTCGATCCAACCTCCAGCTGTCTTGACGCTGTTTTGCTATCGGAGCAAGGTCGTCGTGGTGGGGAGAGGGTGGAGCATATATATTGTATAAACCTCCATCACTGTAAAATAATTCATGCGTAAGTCACCGTTCTGCGTCCCATTCTGTTGGGAACACTGTGACTATCATCATTCTCGACAGTGAAACCGTGACTTTTGTGTCAATAGTAACGAAAACTGTGACTCTACCCTCGGTTTGATGTTTATTCCGAAGGCTAGTTTTCCGAACTGGTAGCAGGCTTTTAAAGCGCACTCTTTCACACAAATTACTTATTATAAATCAGGATTAAAATATATACTGACCTTTTAAGGATAAATAACATATAATAATTAAATTCTTACCGCAAAAATCATAATTTTAAGTAATTGCAGGTGGTTTACTTGGTAAGATATTTGACAATGTATGGGAAAGCGCCATGAATGTTCTTAGTCCACGAGTCTTACGGAAATTCCTTGGACAAAACACCCGAAACAAGTTAGTGGGAAATCTGTCAAACAAATGAGCTAATTTTTCAAACACAGAAAATCGCCATGTCGCCTGTAGGTTGCCGTGGTGTCTGTCAATGTGATCTCTTAATTTTTACTGTCGTCCCTTTTATGTTTACGCTTTGTAGGCTTATGTTGGCGTTTGATAACTTCAGCATTCAAAGTTAAGCCTCTTCTTTCGCTTTCGTGTTCATTCCTCTGACTACTAGGCTTCCTGTGTGGACCGGATCTTGAAAGTACCGCCTTCTTGCGCCTATTGGATCGACCGGGCACTGCGCGGCCGAGGTAGGCATTGCTTGCAACCTTTACACGCCCCCCTTCTCCACATTGGCGCAATTTTGTTCGTTTTTGATTAAGATAGCTCACTAAATTGGAGTCAATCTTCTTAGTGCCTTTAATGTTTCTGCTGCGTTAGCGCACGTCATTACTGATCGCGAGCGTGAGCCCTGGTGGGGTACTTTATATCGCCTTCGTGTGCTAGGTTGGTTAAGGAAAGTTGTGGGTGGGGGGGTGGGCTTGGGCATCTGTTCCGTTAGTCTCTCTCCCCCCACACACACGCACCACGCACACACGACAGTTCGACCGTAGTAGTCCGACGATGTCCACCGTATGCTCCACAGAAAGGGTGGTTCAGGGACGGTGTCTTCAGCGTTTATTAATTTTAAGTGATAGTAGCCTTGCGCTGCAGCTACCGCACTCTCTCCCCCCACCTGGCCCCGGTGTCATGACAGCGTCAAGAAGACCGGAGACGGGAGAGGGCGCAGGTGGCTGGCGCGGCCGGAGCCGCCGCTGGTCGTACCACCACACCTGGCTCGGATCCCACATAGTGGGTGCCATAAAGGCCACATTAAGAAGGAGCCATTGAAGCCTGTTTCTCAGTCCGCCAGTCAGTCACTCCACACAAAACACACATTGGGCTGAACACGCGGTCCGCGTGTTCCCGTCAGTTGGCAACGTTCCAAGCCACGGCTTTGAGCGCACCGTGATAGTTTTAAGCGTGTCAGATTGTTTATAATGAGGAAAATGCGCTGAGCTGTCGACTTCACTCTCTCCCATACCCCCACAATCAGACCACCGTCCGAGCCGGTCAGTTGTCTGATGCGGAAGTGGACGCAGCTGCTGTTGACCTCGTCTACGTATACTATGTACACGACCTGGCCCCCAAACACAAGCACCAGGATTTCACACAACAGGCTCACATATCACATGTGTGGGATAGCCAGAGGTCAAGTTAAGAAGTAGCCATCGCAGCCTGACTCTCAAACCACCAGCCAGCCAGACTGCGAGGTTTGAGTGTAATTGTCAGTTGGCAACCTTCCAATCCATGGCGCTTATCGCCCCGTGATATTCTCAAGCTCAGATCACACATGTAGCAGAGGAATCACATGGAGAAGGAGTCGAGGGTCATACTTAATTCTCAATCAGCTATGCAGACTGCGAGCATGTTTTTTGTGGTGTTGCGTGTGAGCATGCGAGTTGCAGAGGCTGATGAGTAAAGATGTAGTGTTGTAGTACAGTAGGTGTCCTAACTCATTAAATCTGAAGAATTTCATTAGTTATGGCCCGTTTCGCAAATCAGCGCACACTGTGTCCAAATAAATTTTACGTCAATAAAGAACCGATCGTTAGGAAATATATGGCTTTTTGTGGTTTACGAATTAATATAACATTGTCTAGAAATGTTAATTTTTTTAGAATAGGTACAGATGACGAAAATGTGAAAAATTGACCTAGTTGAGTAAACTGAAGCTTTAAATGAATAGGAAGCCTGACCATGCAATTAAACGAGTGAATGAAGCAGAAAAAGCCGAATTACTTTTGAAAATAGTATTTTTCATAGTTTTGTACATACATATTCCTCTAGATTAAACGCAACGTAAAGTATGGCCGTCATCAAGCAGCCTAACATGAAAGTGCGTATTCCAACACCGTTTCACAAGAATTCGTCGTTTTTCTTCCGTTTGTACATTGTCTTAAATTCTTTTGACCAAGGCAAGCAGATTTTCGCTTCATTGCGCCGATTGGGACGTCACATGAATATAATATTTCATAAGCTTACATGTTCACAGGTCGGTCAATGACTAATAAATTTAAATAGAATCGTCAGTTGCAATCGTAAACGTACCATTTGGTGTATATAAAGAGGACTATTCTATTGTTAAATTTCTCTATAAATATTTCGAGTTTTCTATTACGATGAGTTGCAGAAAGTCTTTGAAAATGAGGTGAATTCTTTGCGATTTTCAGTGTCTTAAGTCGACTGCCCATAAATGTACATTCCGTTCGATGTGTTTGGTAAAACCCTCAAAATAAAATATTTCTTTAATCATTTACCGATACAGTAACTTTTTTGGCATTCTTTCTAATGAAAACGGCCGTCTGGGTCATATTTGTAGACTCACACAAACCTGAAAACTCGCTGCCATGAAAACTTAACGTCCATAGCAAAAGCTGGGAAATATATGCCTAATATTAGTTAAAATATTTCCTATAATAAATTACCTTTTTAAAAAGTGCTTTAATAAAACGTTTCGCTGTCGAATTCCTGCGTAATTAACGTTTTTTCAAAGGGAAGTCAAGAAAAAACCGGGACCGTTTGACCAAATTTTTGACTTCACTGAAAAGTAGGGATACTATTTATATTTAAAATTAAAGAACTCTCTTTTCTCTTTCGATTGAAGCGTTTTTCGATGTATTTGCTTACTCCTCAGTCTAGTTCTTAGCTTTCAAACACACAAGAGAGTGGCCGAATATATACTTCGAATTTGCGATGAAATGTGAATTTTCTGCCCCTTCCGTTTTAAATTTCCTTATTCATTTATAGTCAACTGCAGACCAAAATGGTCTTTTCAGGCTTCGCGTACGTCGTGACTGCGAAAAGTCGCGGTGTATCATCGGGTCTCGTATATATGCGCGTTTAAGCTCCTAACTATCGGTGTGGTAAAACAAAATACATTCACAAAAGTTTATTACAGCGTTTTTTTGGTACAAAACGCCATAACTTTGTAAAACCTGATTTTTTAAACTAAATTTGTCATCACTTTGCCGTAAAAAATGTAAGCTCTCAAACTTGCATTCACCTGATTTTTGTGAAAACAAAACCAAATTTACCGTTCTACGAAGGGATATATTCCAAATTTTTCCGGCTTATATTAATATTCATGCATAGTAAGGCGCATAAAAACAAAACGTTTTGATCTGTAGCTTTTAATAGCGTACGCAAATTCCGGGATGGCAGGTAACGTCTGATTTTGCCCCATTTAGCCCCGTTTTCCCTTGAATAAACTGATCTGAAGTGATCTCTTTATTATTAAACAGCTTTTTCTTCATAAATTTAATACAACCACCAGAACTAACACCTTAAAATTCCTGCTCTGCTTCTAACTCAAATTCTGATATAGAAATTTCATGAGTTAGGCAATCTACTGTTTAGCCGGCTGTGTTCGACCGCAGGTTTTCATGGAGACGTATGTGACCTAAGAGGCCCATGCTAACTGTCTCCTTTATTGCACACCTGAAGTCACTTTCCCATGTGGTGATTACAGGGCAAAAGAAGTTGTTTCGAAAGCAGGGGGCATTATGCCCCCGACCTCCTCTGTTCCCTAGACACCATTATCAGTCATCCGACTCTATGGAATTGAAGCGATACACCGTAGATAGCTTCTTTTTCTTTATTCATAAGTTCCATTATTATCTCTCCTTTTACTTTGGGTGTCATAATGGATGATTCTGTTTGGGTACTGGGTGAACCTTACTTGATCTTGCCTAGGGAGAACACTTAAACTCTGAAACTAATAATGGACCTCATAGACTTGTCCAATTTTGACGGGAAACGTGTCGATAAATCAGGAATACCAAATGGATGCCGATGTTCACCGGACACTTTGTGTACATTTAGTTACGTGTGCCAGGCTAGATTTATTGCTATGCCTTTTGCTGCCTGCACTACCCTCTCCTTCGAGTTATTTTGACTAGGGAAAAGTGAATCAGTCAAGCCCCTAGTTGTCCCAGCTTACTGTCACATTTTTCCATTAACGTTGCCTCGTAGTGTCTTCGTCCGCGTCGCTCCTCCGGGTCGTCAACATCTGGATGACCAAGATCTCCGCACATGCGCCCTCTCGCATTACTATCGCACGGCCTCTCCCCTTGGCAGTCTAGGCGATGAAGGTGTCGCGAGCAAACAGCGTTTCGGCTCTGTCGATGGGGCTGCGTCGGCGGAGGTGCGTGCTGAGAACATACCGCCTGATTTTCAGCCGACCCACAACAGCCGCAGCATCGAAGAGATGGAGGATGAACTGCTGCAACGCGTGGCTCCCAAGGAGAACCGTCGAACACCCTTCATATATAAGAAAACGTTTTTGGAAAATGATGCGCAAGGTCACTGGGATAAGGCAAGCCCTTCCTGACAGACTTTTTTTGCGATCACTTTGCCCTGGATATGCTAGCCGTTTCTTTAATTTGATTACCATATTTTGTCCTTCTTTCGAAAGAAAGAAAGAAAACAGTCGTGGTTACTACAGATACCATCTCTTTGCAATTTAGCATGGCTATTGGTGCTGTCTGAATGGCAATTTTACGGCCATATTTTGCACCCCTCTTATTGTGGCCTAGAGCTATGTTCTACTTTGTAGCCCCTCGGTATATGACGCTTGCTTCGCTTTCACGAAGAATGATATGCGTTTGGGGGTATTCTATAACCATTATATTACTCTTTCAGTTAGCAGGGCGTTAAATCGAAAGTTGGCCTTTTTCAGGTAATCAGAATACAAATGACCTTTTTTCCATCTGAAGGTCATTTTCGAGTCTTGATGAATGTAAGCACTGTCATTGTAAGTAGTAATAGCTTCCAGGGATTTATCGGTATCTTTGTACCAATTTAAGGGATGAGTTTGGTCAAAAATTCAAGGAATCAGTCTCGCGACACCCCGTCTTCATAATCTTAAATAAATAAATAATGGTATTTAGTGTCATTTTACAGGCAACGTCAAAGGAAATATACGGGGGGTTCGGGCTAGCAGTGAAAAAGCTACTGAAAATCTATGGTGTTATTCAGTAGAAAAAAACTGCTTCTCGTGGGATGATAGCATTTCGCAATGGAGAATGGTTAGCACACGTGCAGTGTGTTTTCAGTCCCCTTCCTTTTCCAGGAACCAGGATTCTGCGCCAGGCAAGGGTGTACCCGCAAATTGTTGCTGGCTGTTTGCTGAAGAATTCACCGGTTGCGGGCTGTAGAGACACCGCCATCGCCCTCAAGGGATGGGCCTCAAAGGCCGTGCAGTAACGTTAACCGACAAAACTGGTGATACCTAACTGTGCGTGCCAGAGGAGGAAATAAAAGGACCTTGTAGTGACTGTGGCGCCGAGAATGGTCAAACTGTTTCAGAGTGGTAAGGGAGTTAAATGTACAACTGTAAAAGATTAAACAGAAAAAATCCCTTCTGTAATCGGTGAAACCACAAAGGATCAACGTTTGAAGTCTCTGAATCCTATAGTCTGCGAGTAACCATTGCGTTATCTCAAATCCTCGTCGCTTATGACGGATCAATCTAGTAGGTCAGAGGGAGAAGATTGGATCGCTTAATAAGGAGTCTCTCGGTCCGACGTTTCAGAATCTCACTCACACCTGACATCAGAGACTGTCGCAGATAAGCATACTGGGGACACTAGAAGTACAGTATTTCTAAGACGCAGTTGACATGCCAACACATGTCTAAATAGTTAGCATTAGCCACATTAAACACTGGGGAACACATTTGAGGCAATTTTTGCCTGTGACGCTGCTCGTCACGCCACGAATTAACAGCCATGGTAAATTCACATCCAAATGAAGTCCGTACTGTGCACTGGTGAGACAATTTTTACCTTTACGTAGAGGCGTGTTTTCGAAAGGGTTATTTTCGCCCTGATCTACGATCTGCTTCCAATAATCAGTATTGGTGGATTTTGATTGGATAGCATACTATATCTTTTACAACGGCCTTTAAACATAACCAAGGGCGAACTAATTTTTAGCTATACCCTTTCCAAGTAGCTTATGGTGATTACGGAATACTCTTCTTCCGTTTTTAGCCTATCTCTAGGCGTGCTTCCTCGCGGAGGGATTTCCCCTCCATAATTGCAGATTTCCTGCTAACGAGCAACTTGTCTTTACTACTTATTCCTGTCTATACTCTCATCTTTCAGAGCTCTAATAGCCGAACAAGTGAAGCACCGATATTTTAGGTCAAACGTGTGTCCGCCTCAACAGTATGACGTAACCCAAATTTGCCTCCTCCGCCGTTTCTTTTTGATGCAACTCTCCCCCATCCCCTCCCCTCAAACATTCGTCCCCAGATTTGCGTATCTGTGCCCTGATTTAGTTTTGTACAACTGTGAGAGTTGTGCTAAGGTGATCTTTATTTCTTTGCCCGAGAACGCTCCTCGGCCTAAGGCCTAGACCTGCCAAAGGACTGGTAAGGCAAGTTCGTCTCAGCCACCAACCGTGAGATATAGGCTGTATAAGTTGCTACAGTCGGAGACTATCCTGATCCTTCCCTACCCACGCTCATCTCTAACGTTCAGTCTCGTTTCATTATTTTTGATTCGTGAAGTACGCAACGAAATGTTTACTTTGCTTCCACACAGACACGCTGGATGTGTTCTGCAGACTTCCTTGTCTGAGTGCAGTTGTTTTTTTCTGTGCAACGTTTCTCCATCCTCGCAACTATTCTGCCCTTATCCCATTCTCACCAACTGTCGTATGCCGCAAATACCAAACAATCCCATCTCATTTTGAGACTGACTGTTTCCTCTGATGTCGCCCCGCCACTACAGCCTATTTTTGGCTGCCTTCTTCTCCATAGGAATGTATTCTATGAATGGGAAACCCTCGCTGATCTTGCTGCGGGACCGGCTCGTTCTGTCGTGCCTTGGGACGCAATCTATAGCCCTCGCAGATATTCGCATAGCGACTAGTAATATCTCCTGGGGTCCCGAAAAAGACCAAGGAGCTGGGGGTTATGGCCTTCCTTTCGTTCGATGAAAAAAAGGATGGAATCGTACCTCGTTTGTTCAAGCGTATCCTGATTGAGGAGAGAGGCAGGTCCCATATCCTAGCTGTGTCGTATTTTAGACTTGTGCCTGCCTTAGAAGTGTGGTAGATCGGCCTCAAGATCTCATTCCTCAGACGCGTGGGGTTACCTGCCATTTATCTCTAGCCCCAGTTCTGAACGTCGCCGGAACGAATGTCTACCAGTCACTTTATCGTTCAACTCTGTCCTGTATTATCACCCTAAACCCACCATCCATCTTCTAGCTCTCTAGAATTGCACTTCCGCGGTGGTAACCTGAAACATCACCCTACATACCTGTTCCAAAAGATAAAGACCGTCATGACGACACTGTCACTTTTTATTTGGCTTTCCCCACCACCGCCATCAAGCCCTTGATTAAAATCTCTCTGAACTAGAAACATACTCGCAACTGCCAGGTCTTCCTGAGACTAAGGCTCCGAGGAACCTGCTACAGCAGGAGGAGCATGAAGCCGCGAGTACTTACGTTTACGGTGGTACTTAGCCCGTCGTCATCGGTGATGACCGTCCTTTGTCCCTGGTGGTCCACGCGTGGGATTTGGTATGACGGCTAATAAGTCAGAAATGACCATTCCGGTTTCCCTTGTCTTTGTCTGTATTCCGTCACACGTATATGTTACTATTCGCTATGCGATTGCCTGCGAGGGCTCTATATTGAGCCCAAACGCAGAACGGGACAGGCATCTTCTGCAACTCTACCGGTGAACGTGACTTCACCATTTATATTCCCAATCAAAACCGACAGGACAACGGACCCGTGGCTCACTGGTAGAGCGTTTGACTCAATGACCAAAGGCTGCGGGTTCTAATCCTAGGTGGTCCACACTTGGGATTGGGTATGACTGACTGATGACAGTTACTAAGCCAGCATTGATCATTCTGGTTTCCCTCTTCTTTGTTGTTACTCCGTGTATTTTTTTTTCTAAAAACGTCCTTTATCTAAGGATGTGTCCGTGCATAGATTCTCCGTCTTGTACAAATATAGTTATTGAATTCTACGAGCAGGCATTTGTGCACATGTGCGTTTGGCGTAGTTTTTTTAATTTTTCAGGGGCGTATTCGTACCCGACATATTACTTCCTTGTTCTATCAAGTTTTTATGTCCAATGTGCGCATGCCACAGCGTAACCCCCTGCGTTATTATATATTTTCCTTATCTTCCGTTCAATCAGCAAACTGTGCTACCTGGAAACGCCGATCATATGGCAGGATATTGTTCACTGGCTACCCATCAGTCGCGTATTCTGGTTGATATGTACGCGCCGCTAGCCACACTCAATCTGCCCAGCGAAAGAGTCGTCACACTTATCTACGCCCGGTGTGTTTCCTCATTTTCTTTATTCCACCTTGTTTATGCTTGCCCCTCGGTTCTGTGCTTAATCCTCCGACAAGTAACCAGCTAGTAAGGCACCGAGTGAGCAAGTCATACTCTAGGTTTAAGCGTAGCTGTATGATGAAAGGTTTTCCGAAATCATATCTTTGGTAGAACAGCGGAAACTGCCAATATTAGTGTCAAAGGCTTTCCCTTCTGTTTCCTTACCCATGCAATGGATCTTCACAGAATTCCTGATCTACTACGAGCTAATGTATTCACATATGCACTTAATGTCATTTTTCTTAACTTCTGAATTTTATTCGAAGGACATATCGTAGATGTAGTGTCGAATGCTGCTTTTTGAGTCCAAGGACTGCAGATAAATCCTGCTCTTAGCATCGGTAAGCTTGCATTTGTTGGACACGGTTATAAGTGCCCCTCGGTTTAACAGGTGACCTCGTGCTAAATTTCGGGTACCTAACCCCAATCTCAATCCTAATGCTAATCCCTCTAACCCTAAGCAAAATTCCGAAGCCAGCACCAGCGCTAACTTCCAGAGAGGGTGCCCAATTCCGTGTCCTAACCTTGTCTGAAATGTAGCGCAAGGCCACCTGGAGGTTGCTCATAACTATTTCTATTCCCTTACAACCCTCAGATCATTAGGGTTTAGGAGAGGTCGTTTTCTTTTCAGGAAAACTGTAGTCCCCATCCCTCTGGCGTGTACACTTTCAGGAATAAGGGGGGTATGAAGGAGGAGGATGAGGGGGGACAAAATGGGACTCTCCACTTCTGATTATGTTTCTCAATTACTCTACACTCTCCACATTTGTAGAGTCTTCCACGACCTCTCCCTA
The DNA here is from genome assembly GCA_017591395.1 of Schistocephalus solidus. NCBI lineage: Eukaryota > Metazoa > Platyhelminthes > Cestoda > Diphyllobothriidea > Diphyllobothriidae > Schistocephalus > Schistocephalus solidus. Next base: position 44,251 of record WEDG01001727.1, read on the forward strand.
TGGCACAGTCTTCTACCCACCGATCGCCGGCTGCGCGCCTGCCTTCGGCGCCCCCGGCCGGGCGCACCTGCTGCAACAGTGGGTGACCTCGTAGCCGATCATCGCTACTGGTTCCTCAGTGAGCTCGCACCCTTCGTCAGTATCTATGCGCTGCCCCAGGCGGCAGCCGAAAGAGAGGCCCGCTCGCGTCACCAAACCTCGGCGACCGGCACGTCAGCAACCATTCATGGACGTCTTTTTGATGCCTCCTTTGACAGCGACGACAGCTCCTTCGGGGCACTCAGTGAATCGGATTCTCGTCGAAGTATAAAAAACCTGCTTTTTTTCGTAGCATATTGTATTTGCCGTAGGCGAAAGCGGAAGATGAGCAGGGTCACGTTTATGCATTTATGTTTCTGGGCCAGTTTCAGTGAGCGAAAACTGATAGAAGCGCGTAAGCCCGTATGTGAATGGATGTCAAGAGTATAGTCGCATTTCCCCGTCCCATCAGCTTTCGTGGTGCTCATTATGCTGATTGGCAGATACGGGTGCCCGTGGATGGTTGTCGAAAGGCGGAAAAGTCCCGTAATTGCTCGCACGAGGATCATTTGCTAATAGAAAAGTTATGTGTTCACCTACCGTCCAGGCGTCAACTCCCAGCAACCTGTTTAGTTCCCTATCTTCCAGGTTGCTTCGTTGATAAGGCCTCCGACTACTTTTAACTACTCGTACTTGATTATACAATTTACACTCGGCAACACTCTCGTGGAGGCAACAAAAGCAATCTTAACTTCTTTTACATGAATTTTTCAATTCAGACAACGCACTGGATTCATTAGCTTACATTTTTCAGATATTACACACAATTTAAGAGTAAGAATAAGTGGTCATCCGCACGACTTGCAACTTTTTATCCTGACATAGTGAGAAAAGATGACGCCTTTTGCATTTTCGTAAAGCATTGTTGCAAGTACTGCCTGTGGTACAGGTGAGGTTTAGCTAAGGGTTGCGGTTAGTGTTATGGGCAAGGTTATAACCGTTATTGTTGTGGTTGGGACGTTTAGTGTTCGGGTTAGGGTTAAATTTGGGACACGAGAATGTAATTTACCTGAGGCCCACGGGGGAACGGAGTATTTCAGCCGTGTTCAATCTGTGTTTTAGTCACTTTCAGTGACACTGCTTTCAGCTAATCCATTTTATTGCAACAAATGGCCCTCCAAAAAACAAAACGAATCGCTTGTTGTAACGAGTAATTCCAGTCATCTGTTTCCATAGGGCTCTGTCGCAGTCAAACTTCTAGCCATTTTCCCTTCTCCTTGTCTTTTCACAGAATCTTCTCACCACCTTCGGGATAAGAACCCAGGTGATGATATGTATGGCCTTCGATATCACCAATCACTCCTGTTTCTAAATATCCATTTTGAACATGTTGAGGCAAGGACGCGTCTTGCACCATTTCTGGGCCTTGATGGAGATGCTCCCAGTACTCAAGCAGTTTTTTCGGCTCGTAATGTCAGGATCACCCACGAATTGGAGCCATCCGGTCAGGTCGACTTGAAGTACGCGACCGTGGACATTCAAAATTTCGACTGCCATATCTTAGGTATCCCACTCCGACTGTTTGTTCTTGCCTTTTCGATTTTACCTTGGTTTGATGGGTACTTGCATGAAATGACTGTGTGCACCCGTCCTATTTGTGTCCTTTTATTAGATTTCTTCGGCAGCAAGTCCCAACAGGATGGAGCTAGTGGCGCACACAGTTTGAAGAACAACATCCCTTTGCTGCGGCCTTTTGTAAACCCTGTCTTTCCAAAACAGACTGACGAGGACCCCCCGACCGAAGAATCTATGCTTTCGATTGCATTTGAATCAACCATTTGTGCGCCAACAACCACTTTGGGCAAAGGTAGGATACTTCCCCACTTTCAATGAAAACTGATGTGCTTTTTCGTCCTTTTTCCCGACGCAAATCACTATATTTTCAAGCATTGTATATCTGGCCACACAATCGTCGGCTACTTAGCACAGGTTTCTCAGATCACACTAAGAGCCAGTAATGTGTACGTTCACTTTGCAATCCTGGATTGGACTTCCTATTTCTGACTTGTTGGTGGTATCCGACAGTTCGAACGTCGTAGTCCGAGGATGTCCACCTTAAGCTCCACAGCATGGTAATGCAGGGACGGTGACTTGCGCCTGGATTAGTTTTAAGTGATAGTAGACTTAAGCCGCATCTACCGCACTATCTCTTTTCTTGCCCGTCTGTGTCCTGTGTCAAGACAGAGTCAAGAAGACTGGAGGTGAGTTCGGGCGCAGGTGGCGGCAGGATACTCCACTGACCTTGCTGCCACGCCTTACTCTGACCCACGGAGTGGGAGTGCTATAAATGGCAAGAGGGGCTGGTGCAGCGTGAGCCTGCACCTACGCATGCCACCACGCCCACCTCCCCCATTTTCGGCATTTGCTATGGGGGCTTAACCCGAATAATGCCTGCCGCACTCTAATCTGGCTCTCGTGTTGGTCCAGCACATCTACCACGCGGCCCGACTTAGGGCCGCTTGGTGGTATCCAACTAACCATAAACCAACCTTCGGATGAGAACAGTTGAGGTCTTAACTCACTCCCAGTTAGTTGATCCCAGGGCTCACGCTGTCATCTACAATTGCAAGTGTCTGAAGTCATTTAAAGGTAGGGTGGAACGCCCGTAACTCCATCTAAAATTGTGCTACGTGAATCTAAAATTCTTTTTTCTCTCGGGTCTTTCGCAGAGGACTTGTTGTATCCTCTGTCGAAATATTTTTTCCCAATCAAATTCTCTCTATTTTTTAACTGTTGATTCTTCTTCGAGCAAATATTTCACAGTATCATACGTCTCATGTTTGAAATTCCTCCCTAATAGCAGTTAAAGACCTAGTTCTTGTCGTTTGCTGGTCTCGTCCAGTCCGAGTGATGATCGTTATAAGAGCGTCTTTTTGCAGCGAGTTATACTGAAAGCTGCGGATTAGCCTGGCGGCTCCGTTATTTTCTACTGTTGCCCAGTTTTGGTTCAAACACAGGCTGGTACCTGTTCCGGTAGTCTTTGAGGTCTAGCGCTCTCCCATTTCTCCGTGGTCTCTCTTCTCCATGCCATGCTATCAGACTAGGTCGGTGGGTGCCGATCTCCTCTGCAGTGCATTTTGCTCCCCGCGGTCAACCGAACGTGATCTCGCTGCTCTTTAGTAGTGCGATGGACTATGTCCTGCCACCACAAATGCTGACTTGGGCTAAAATTTGACCTTGCATCGTTGGACGATACGGGCAAATAAACTGTTTTCAAATGTTGATTGCTCTTTACTATGCGACAGCCTACTGGGGCACTCACACAGACTCCTTGGTGGTAGGGATTACTCCTAAACAGTACATTAGACCATATTACTCGCTGACCTATCCTTTGTTCCTTGCGTTGTGTCACATATTACTTTCTTGCCACCACTTTTCTTGCTCGGGTGGGGCGTTCCTATTCCCATGTCCGGTTTAGAGGGTCATACAAGTAATCCTTACCTCTTGGGTTAGTGAAAGCGAGCATGCTACGGCTCGCAGTCAGGCCAGGTCACCGAGCGTCACTCGTACTCAAGGTAACGCGTCGAATTTGTTTCTTTAGGTAACAAAGGAGCTTCTCTTACCACGGTGGAGGAGCTATGTGTCTCAGTTTGCCTTCGTCGGGCTTGTTTGATATTGTGGCCAAAGCTGGACGGGTGGAGTCCCCAGGCAGCAGCCTCCAGAGCATCTCCACCCTGTTGGCTTCTGCGAATTGTCGACTCACTCTCGCCGAAGATGGACATAGCTGTTGAGTATCCCTCCTTTACCCCGCCATCCTATTCTATAAAGCAATACTTGCACTTCCAGGAGGTCGGCGTTACCTGGCCGCCCGCCTCTGCCTTCACTTTCTGTGACGATCTATCACCTCCCCACAATGGTGACAGTGACCAGCCGATCGCCCCCCTCTCCGACGTCCGCCCGTTGATTGTCTTAGGTGAGACCAGCTTCTACGGAAAGGTTTTTGAGCCTCCCAACTCTCAGGTGAATGGATGCGCGGCCAGCTCGCTTGTGGGCTTCATTCAAAATGCCGTCTTCTGGCTTATCTCTCCATCACCCTCAAAACGAGTAAGTTTATTCAGTTTGCTTTTCTCTATTTGGCGACGCTGGAACCCGCTGGCTAGGGTCTGGTTGATGGGTGATGTTGGCATTAGAATCAGCAGGTTCACGGAACGTGACACGCGCCTTATTGATTCCATTCACTTAACCCATTGGTTTTTTTCTCCAGCAACCTCGAAGTCTTCGGCGGCTTTTCACTGGTCCTTCACCGTCGGATCCAACCACCAGACAGCACCCTGTAGCCACAGAGGTGATCGACTTTCCTCGATCACCCTTAATCATGGCAGAAGTAACAGATTTTCTGGATTGGTTTGCTAAACTTAATATGCTGGAAGCCAAGCACTCAGTGCGGGTTGCCGAACTCGACCACGCTGAAGTGCGCGTTTTTACCGAACTCCTCCCCACCGCCACTACCGTCGTAGACGTTTCAACATCGAACCGCGTAAGGCACAGCGTTCGTTTTATTTCTGTCACATCATGACCTTCAATTGTTATTCAGTTCTGACCTATCTTACACCTGCGATTCTAGAAGCTCTCCACATCAAGTGTGAGCCAGGCCCGACTTGACATACGCCTGACTAACAACCTCCTCCGTTTGTACACCTGTGCGGACACTCTGGTGGCTTTGAAACTGTTGGCCTCTGACCTCACACCAGCAACTTCCCCGGCCTCTCCTCATTCAACCGGACGTTGTCGTAGTGGTTCTTCCCATGCTTTACCCTCTCGTCCATTGTCGACCCAGCACAGCAATCGTCTCCAGCGACGCCTCAGCGAAGTATCACGGTTTGATTATGGTGACAGTATCGGCGAGCTGGCAACTCAGGTATCACTACATGTCATTTTCGGTGTTCATTATAGACCTTTTGTCCCCGGCTGTGGTGATCGGGCCAGCTGTGCAGCCAAGTCGAATTGATATAACTAGGTCACAGCGCTTTCTGTGTAGCTCCTTTTAGGTCCAGACCGCTACCACGGTCTTTCCTAGGGCTGTGTCATCACGGTTTTTTTCGATTGTGCTCTATGATAATGATCACTGTTCTGATGGTGAAATGGTGATTTGCACTTGAATTAGGTTCTGTTGCAAGAGTGACCTTCAAAGCATCCACCTCTATCTTGCTTCCGCATCCAATATGTACTAAGGGTAAAACATAGTCGAGGGGACTGGATATGAGAACGAACACGCGGGTAGTGTGACTGAATCCACGTCTACGCGTGCCATACACTTACTTCTCCCTACACTTATTTGAACCAGTCTGTTGCTAGGATCGTCGGATCTTGTTAAGTGAAAGTGGTTGTAATAGGGAGCCATCGCAGCCTAACCCTTGATTAGGAGTGGGGCCGGGTTACTCCTTCAGTTTGTAGTTCTTAAAATCATAAATCATAACGAGTCATGATAGTGTGTTTATTTAAAAAGTAGTGTACTGAATCAGCTTTTCACTCACACACACCTTGACCCAGTGATAAATCCGATTCAACCGAATTGAAGATGGGAGCGAGTGCAGTGGCTATCGAGGTACAAGCGCCTGTAACACCCAGTTTGGTTCTAACGCAACAGAATTCGTCTTTTTGCACTAACTCGGGCGACAATCGCCCTTCAGGCATCTTCAGTTGAAATCAGCTTATTTTCACTTAACCTGACTATTGTATTTCAGAAGGTTTGCTCGACCAAAAAAAGTGTCATTGCATAATGATTACTTTCCAGTGAAAGTATCGGACTGACCAATAAAACACAGTCTGCTTGCATCTGACGCAAGCTGAACTCCTGACTTGTCTAAGTCTACTCTGGTGACTATGTAGGATTGCGAAAACCAGTCAGCTCCGTTATCCACCTGCTCCATCGATCTGGGTGGACCAGACAGGATGTCGTACTAGGCTCACCGTGATGCCGAAGATGCCTCTGAATTGAACAGTCCGCCCAGCTTCTAACACGGACGAGCACAGTCTCGTCCGCTGATGTTCCGTTCCAAAATGCCTCGGAACCCGTACAGGACTGTGAATACAACCTGCCACGTACTTGTGGGTTTCCTAATGTGATAGCAATCAATGGTTATCACAATGCACCCATTGGGGACTGCTTTCAAGGGCTGTTTGCGCATTCTTAAGTCACCGATTACACTGTCACCCGAGGTTTGGAAGTTGAAATCGTGTTCACTATCAATGGTGACAATAAATCAATGCGCCAAACTGGTGTGGCATAATTCATCCTGGAATTTTCACGTTCCTCCGTCGTGTTGGATCTCTCCCATTGCTTACGCTTGTTCCGCCTCACCTAAACTGGAAGGAATCAGTGTAAATTCGGGCAAGAGTGATGATATAACAAGTGTTTAATGGGAGACCGTAATGGTCTTTTCCGACCTATTTGTTTTTCTTAGCCAGTGGAACCCCAAAGTCTTTTGGCCATTCAGCATTAAGTAAAAGGTTACCGCTAAGCCAGCGGATCGTGTGGCATTGCGATTGGATTGTGAATATCCAAGGTCACGTTGTAGTGTCGTTCGGCGATCTTTCGTCATGGCACGTCTCGGCTTATCGTCGTTAGTTGACACCTCATCGCTGTACGGCCGCCACTTTGACTCTGATCCGAAGCCTCGGTCAAAACGAAACTGCCTGTTTTCCATGCTGTAACCCAGATCAATTGGTGGACGTCATCCCTATGTGACTTCTCAGTTTACCCATCTCGAACACAGCCACTGTTAACTCGGATTTCGGATTGTCTGCAAAATTCTACCCCGTCTAAGCTAGCTGTCTCTGTTCGATTATGTTGCTTGACGGTGCGAGATGCAAACTGATACTGTTGGTGTGAGACCCCCTTATCACAGAACAAGGAGGACAGTCTGGGTAGATAACAAGGTGATGGATTCGCTTGCCGCCGACTGTGCCCTTCATCTGGCCTTTCTCTTTTTGTCAAAGCATTCACCAACCGGCAAACGACTTCCCTCGGTGAATCTTGGCAGACCACTGCCGGGGTTGCAGCAGGACGTCTTCCGTGCATTATGGACCCTGTATAAACTGGTGTGGTGCTTTCGAACACCTTCGCTGAAATGCAACATGCTATGACTGTAGGTACAGTGAGTCTGAAACTTCATCCCTGCAATGTATAACTAATCTCTCGGGGTTTCCATTCGAAAATCTTCACCTTCTCGTCTTAGATGGTGCTTCTGTGACTAGCTGACAACTTCGGCCACCGTGGATTGAACTTTCTTCCAAATGGGCAGAGTGTAGAAGGAACTTGGCAAGGAATCGTGTAGGTGCAAGATCACTGTCTGTGTTTGGACCACTATTAAATCATCTAAAGGTTGAAGTATACGTGACTTTCACTAAAATGCTCCTACTGGAATGGTAGATATGATCCGTGCGCTCAGCATCCTTTTAGTTACATGGAAGCATTCTGTCGTTGGTACCTTCCCTTAGTTCTCTGCATAAGTCTCTCCGGTGGACTCCATATCCAACCACTATGCAGGTGGTCGGAAATGCAACCATTCAATTGCACGTTCCCTGTTCTTTGCTTATCTGAAAGCTAAATCATGCGGACTGTTGTCATGCGACTCCCCGTCCTGGCTGTCTACAACCTCGAAGTGGCCAACTTCTGAGACGATGAGAGTTAACCTTAAAAGGCCTTGTTTACAAATCTAGCCTTTACATTTGGCGTTTTTCACTAAAATCGGCTGGCTTTTGAATTTGTGTTATCAAATCTGAAATTGCTACAAGCATATTTTTATCGCTGAACTACCGCGATTCACCACCCCTCACCCCTCATTTTCTGTTTATGCGTCTTTCCAGAGCAGCAGCATCGATTTCACTACAGACGCCGAACAGACAACTCTAATCTCCGGAAACAGCATAACCAGTTTGCTAAGTGATGCAATTTCCGACGTTGAACCGCCGGTAAGTGTATTGACCTTTTCCCCTCCCCCACCTACGAAACCTGCTGATTTTTCCGAAGAATTCACCCTCTTCAACACATATTTCAATATGAACTGTCACACAAAATGTGCCTAAATTTACGAAACCTCGTTTGTCATGTGGAAACCGGCGCTCAAATGGATCTTCCAAATCTCCATATTACTAATGTGTGACTATAAGTAGCATGAAAACTCAAGAAATCAGTTTATTCAGTTTATTTGGTAAAGATAATAGGCAATGTCTTTGAAAACCCTATTGTGCACATGCCAGTGCGTTTGATACTGCGGTACTACTGTATATCAAAATTATCCCTACAAACATGTTACTTGCAATATATAAGTAGTATAGTAGTTGTATAGTTCGCGGGGCAGTTAGCTGAGGTTCAAACCGTCGAGGGAAAGCAGGTGACACATATAGTCATCCAAGCCTTTTTTGAACAGCTGAAGGGATGTTGCCTCCACGACTGATTGGAAGAGATCATTCCAGCTCTCTGCTACCCTTTGCATGAAAAATTCAGAGCGCTGGTTCAACCTGGAAATTTTCGTGCGCAGCTTCATCGAGTTCCCACTAAGATTGGGAGAAAGGTGCCACTGAAACATCTCCTCAAAGCTCTATCCATCCTCAAGGCCATGTATTATCTTGTAAACCAGGATAAAATCACTTCTTTGCTGCCCGTAACACAGAGGAAATAGATTAAAACAGCGCAGTCTTTCTATGTACAATCGATCTTTGGAACCATTTACCAGCTTTGTTGCTGGACGTTGTACTTTTTCAAGGCATGTTTTATCCTTTGCCAGCAATGGCCGCCACGCTTGTATGCCATTTTCTAAATGAGGCCAAACAAAGTTGCTGTAAACTCCCAAAAAGGTCTGTATCAACGGTTATAAATGTCCTTTTGATTGCATGAACACTTCCATGGTAATTTTTTGCGGCCTTCGTGCTCTGAACTGCTGGTTTCTTGTTGCTCTGTATCCAAACCCTGAGATCTTTTTTTGAAGATTCTGCAGGAAGAGTAACGCCTTTTAGGTGGTATGCCCTGATGCTCTCATTTAAGTTGGTTGGACGCAGATGAAGAACGGCACACTTCTGCTCGTTGAACTCGAGGAGCCATTTCTCGAACCACGTTTGCAGTCGGTGCAAATGATTTTGAAGGGCTTTTTGATAGTTCGGTCTCTTAATGACTTGTCAGGGCTTAATGTCGTCGGTAAACATTATTTTACCTCAGTTGAGTTCCTGTAGGCTGTCATTACCGTATAGGATAAAGAGTAAGGGTCCGAGAACCGAACCTTGAGACACACCACTAGTCACGTTCGCCCAGTCTGACATGTCATCTCCGATACAGACGCGCTGTTTTCGACCAACCAGAAACTCTTTTATGCAGTTTAAAAGATCACCCCTGATACAGAGTGCGCTGAGCTTATACAGAAGGCGGTGGTGCGGGATAGTGTCGAATGCTTCGCGGAAATCGAAATACACGATATCGACCTCGAAGCCCTCTTCTAAAGCCCTAGTTCAGACCTCCGGGCAAGTTAGCAAATTTGAGAGACAGGAGTGGTCTCTCCGAAACCCATCCTGAAAATTCTGTAGAATGTTATTTTTGTCACAAAATTGTTGTATAGCACTCTTTACGAGGACTTACATCGTTTCACATGAGAGTCAAGTCAAACTGTTAGGCTGGAAGCTGTTTGTTGTCATCCTGCTACCTCCCCTATATAAAGGAACGAGGTTGGCTATCTTTTACTGTGAGATCAGTCTCTCGGTTCTCATTGATAGCTCAAAGAGAATTGAAATAGGTTTTACCAGCTCCGTCGATAGTTCCTTACGTACCATTCAAGGAATCCCATCGGGTCCAAGAGACTTGTCTGGCTTGATTTGACTGAGGATGCGTCTATCTTCCTCGACGGAAAAGGCAACGATTGCAATGAAGGCAGTATCTTGGCCCATTTCAAACTCTTTCCTTCTAGGGATCCACCGCAAAAACCGATTGAAAAACTGAGAACGCAATTGTGCTTTCTGTGGCCCTTCAACTACTGAGTTTTCAAGGCTGTCTTTTAGACACGCAATATCATCCCTGTGTTTTCTCCTACTGCGAATGTACCCATAAAACTTCTTGGGATATATGCTTGATTCTGCTGTTAGACGGCACTCTAAAGAAATTCTGTCAATTCGTATTTGTTTGCGGCCTTTATTTCTTTGCTCCTTATATTCGGCGAATGTCTTTGAATCATGAAGATCTAAGTACTTTTTCCACAGCCTCTACTTCTTCTTTTCGTGTTCATTTGTCATCAGAGTGACCCGCGGCGGCCAAGCACCTGGTCTCACTATTTTCATAGAGCAATGGGATTCGACTAGATGCTCTATAATCCCCCGAAAATACTGACAGAAATCTTCTAAATCTGTCAAGTTTTCTGACCAGGGTTCCTCTGGGACGACACGTCTCATTACGTTTAAATCACCCTTCGAAAATTTAATGCGCCTTTTAATTTGTGATTTTGTGGGTTTATTAGGGGAGAGCACACGCAGGTAAAGGCGATATGGCCACTTAATCCGAGTGGAGGTTGTGCATTAAATTCCCTTATGACTCCGTTTTATTTTCTGAAGATGAGATCTAGACAGTTCGATCGTGTCCTTCTCTCAATCTTGTTCCAAATTTTATGTGTTGAACAAGGTGTTCGTTTTGAGTAAATTGTAGTATAAAATTGTAAAATATTGACGTTATTATTACGTTGTTTGAAAATAACCATTTTTCGTAATGCCGAAAACGATAGGAGTGCATAAAGCCTTTCCATGCAACTGAATGCCTAAATAAAGTGGAATAGGCAGAGTAACGTTAGCAAAATTTACATGCATTTTCATAAAATATCTTCCATGAATTAATGTAATATGAAGTTCAGGGTAAAGTAAAGTGCCTAACACCCTGTCGTTTGTTTTATGATCTTGTTTGATAACATCGGGATAATTTGCTCGTTTTTGTTCGGGATTTGATTCATCGTTTGGTTAAAGGTTTGGGGTTAGGTCACTTTCCTCTAAAGAGGAACAACCTCTGATGCGCAAACGAAGTCTAGGACAGTCACTCCCGATTTTAAATTGCCCGAATACAAGGTAACGTAAGTTTTGTTCAAATTTTTAAGCATTTTGGCTGATAATATTATTTAAAAACATATTCTGCTTGTATGACAAACATTTTCCGAGGCAAACTAGGCGAATAAGTAAAATTCCCATCGTTGGGTTTACCTAAAACTGATACTCTCAATTTCCGTTATCACGTTTCATGTGTTAGATTACTCACCGGACGTCTCTAAAAATTTCTTGTGTACTGTGCAGCAGTCGATAGTGCACGCAGCTCCGCTGTCTCCAACCTCCACCTCCTCAAAACCCCGGATGAAACGCGCACCTGGAAAACGCGCTCTTAGATCTTTGTCAAACGCTTCACGGGTTCCTCCTGCCTCCTCTTCCACCTCCTCCGATGAATTTGTGGTGGTGACTCCTACACCCGGTGGTCGATTACAAGACGGCAGCCACCTCCTCCAGGCTTCCACGCCCCTGCAACACCGACTCTGTCCTCGAGAGGGTTTCTACGCCAATGTGGACGGCGAGGAGGAGGTGGCGGAGGCGGTTACAGCCTCCGGTCCTCCCTCACACTTATCGCTTGCTCAGGATCCCTCCACTACCGGTAGTTTTGTTACGACTACTCGACTTGGTGGTTCCTCGCGGCGTAGAAATATGTTCAGCGATCCTGCTTCCTGTGGCAGCACTCCGCCTATCTTCGCCCTCACCATTTTCGACTTCTCCCTCGAATGGGCCTTCTATGGAGGGTCGGACTTTCTTCCTCCCTTCTCTCGAGGTGCGATTTTAGGTCCGTACTTTCGAATTATCCTTGTTCTCCCGTGTTTGTTTGTAGTAAATTCTGTACGGCTTTGTTTGAGGCGTTTTTTTACTGATAGATGCGTTTTGTCAGCTCTCTGTTTTTTCCTCGATTTGTTCACTTGTACGTTTCATTATTCAATCATTTGATCACTAATTCGGGTAGTGTACATTTTGCCATGAGGAGAGCTGTACCTGTTCCATTGCCTCTACTCGCCCGGTGTTTCGGGTTCATGGCAGACATAAATGCATACACCTGCGTAACAGTCCTATTCTGCTGATACCACAGTCCTTGTGTGTGTCTGTTTTGTGTTTCATTCGGCTTAGAGTATAAATCTGGTTCTCGGGTTGCATAGAGTTCATGCTGCAGTGATCGAATCTATTTTGCCTCAGTTACTACGTTTCACGTAAACTTGCTTCTTTCATTGCTGCCTACCGTGATTTGTGAAGCGGCCGTTAGTCAATAGAGGATCCAAAAGTAGGCGTTTTGGACAAACTGTTTGGCACATTTTCGTGTACAAATGCCCAGCGGTTTGTCGAGAAAGCCCATCTCAGGGAGCTTTTGAGGTGGTTACCTCAAATTACTACGCACCTGACTACCGCATTTTCGAATCTTTCTTTGTTTACGCGTCAGGCGGAGAGAGGAAACGTGAACCATCCTCGCGGTTGACTGGTTCAGCATGCCCACCGTCTGCGGATTCCCGAGAGCTTCGAATGCACCCTCTCCCCGGGCCGGACGCCGTTACTAGTTTCAGTGAGGATCGATTTGGCAGGCCGATACCATCTAACGCCACCCCAAGAACCGGAAGACAATTTGACAAGGTACGTACCTCTTATTCAACTTCTAACTGGTCTCTTATTTCCAAGAACGCATTTTTTTCCTTTGTCAGTCGAATGTGCCCTTACTTTTAATCTTTTCAAGTTTTCTGCTTGTCCAATCTCCGAGTATCTCTTCAGAAGAATCATACTGTGCGCTTTATTTCACAATGTAATGTAGTAGCCGCCGCAGGGGGAGCAAAATCACGTCTGATTTGTTATTGTTGGAAGTAGGGCTTCTCGCCCAATTACGAGGCCGAAAGTGGGCAATGAATGCCAATTGTCTCAAACCGCTGACTGTGATAACGAGCTTTTGGGTCCTTGCAGTATTCCACCCTCAGCGAGATTGAAGACAAAAAATTAACAGCCTGCCTAGCAATCTTTTATGCATGGCCCTGCTCAGCAGTGGGTTTGCACGGTATGTGAGCGGTTCACAGAGCTTGATAGGTAAGGGAAAATTCTCCTTGCCCTATCTCATTAAATCTCATGGATTTCTTGAGAACTCAGTCCAAACGGCGTCCCCCAAAGTTTTACAGCAGTAAAGAAGCGTCCGTTCTTAAAACGAAGGCATATTGCGATTTAAAAATTAATATTTCGTTCTTTAGAAATACTAATTTTTTTAGAAAAGTGGCGAATTCCGAAAACGTGAAAAATCGGGTTAGCTAATTAAACTGAAGTTTTAAATGTACACAATGCTTATCCATGTAAACAAACGAGTAAATTAAAACACCACAAGTAGAAGTTCTTTTAAAAATAGACCTTTATTGTATATTCCGCATAAGTTGTCTTCCAGATTAAGGGCAATGGAAAGTATGACCGTTACCAAACAGCCTAAATTTCGAGTATGTCTTCCAATATGGTTTCACTAGAATCGGTGGTTTCGTCTTCCAGTTATACATTTTTTAAAGATGCGTTTGACTAAGGCAAACAGAATTTCGCTTAATTGCGCCGAAAAAGACTTCACAGAAATAAAATATTTCATAAGCTGACATGCTGAAAGGTCGGTCAGTGAATTGTCAGGTGAAATCGTTAACGTACCATTTTATGCATATTAAGAGAACTTTCCTTTTAGTAAATTTCTTTGAAAGTATTTTTGAGTGTTGGATTACGATGAACTTCAGATCGTCCTTGAAATGGCAATGAATACTTTACGTTTTATTTTGTTTTCTGTTTATTGCCCATAAATGTAGATTCTGTCGTATGTGATTATCAAAACCTTCAAAATAAGATATTTACTAAAGGCATTTACCGAAATAATGAGTTCTGAGACATTCTTTCTAATGCAGATGGCCGTTTGGGTCATATTTGTAAACTCACCCGAACACGAAAACTCGTTGCCAAAAAGAATAAACGCCCACAACATAATTCGGCAATTAATATGCCTAAGATCAATTTAAAAAAACTTTTATAATAAGTTGCCTCTTTAACAAACACTTTAATTACATATTTCGTTGTCGAATGTCTGCGTACTTAGCCCTTTTTGAAGATGGGGACGTTCGACCTGTTTGCGGCCTCACTGAAAATAACGGATACAATGTATACTTATTTTTTTTCTATCGGTGCGTTTTTTGTTATATTTGGCTTTCTTTTGAGCCCCGTTCTAAAATTGCAAATACACAACTGAATTTCCGAATATATACTAAAATTTTGCGAGGAAATGTCCATCTTCTGCCCTTCCCGTTTTTAGTTTCCGTATTTGTTCAAAGTCAACTGCAAATAGAAATTTTCAGGACATCATTTGCGTACACCGTTACGGAGAACATTGACGTCGTGTCGCGATTTCTCATATATATGCGTGTTTAAGCTCCTCATTATCGGTGTGGTAAAAAAATTACTGTCGCACAAGTTTATTACTTTTTTGGTATAAAACTTGACAAATTTGAAAAACTGAATTTTTTGAACTGAAACTGTTCTTGATTTCCTGGAAACAATGCAATTTCTCGTACCTGCATCCACCTTATTTTCCTGAACACATAATCAAATTTTCCGTTCTCTCTAAAGAGATATTGAAACTTTTTCCTTTTTATATTAATGACCGTTTATAGTACAACACATAGAAACAAAATGTTTTGATCTGGAGCTTTCACTAGCGTAGGAAAATTCCTGGATGGCAAAAAAGTCCGATTTGGCGTTGTTTGGCCCAGTTTTCCTTTAAATAAACAGATCTGAAGTGAACTCCTCATTAATGAACAGCTTTCTGCGCATCAATTCAGTCTAACGAACAAAAATAATCCCATAAAGTTTGTTTCATATTATCATCTCATATTTTGATCCCGACATTTCATGAGTTAGGCAATCTATAGTAAGAGCCCCTTGGTATGATTAGCCGTACAGCCAAATGACCAATTTTCGATCTTATTATCGCTCGTATGCTTTTGCTCCTGACTAGGACATTTAAGACATGGATCTCATTAATTCATGTTAGTTTGGTCACCTGCTGTCACCTGGTCCCAAAAGGATAAGTAACCTCAGGTCGATGAACGATCCCAGCATTTATCATTTTGTAGGCGCGTTCTGTCGCCTCGGAAACACACGTCGCGTAAATCTCGCACCTCTCTGGGCTTCTACATTGAGCCTGCATCTTCTTGACGGTGATTGGCTCTAATCCACCTGATCAAAACAGTGATTTCTATGATGTTGTTTATAAGTTTCCCGACGGAACAAGGGCAGTCGTTCCGCTTATTTCTCGTTTGCCAGTTGCATATTTGGGAAGGTGGTATTGATTAGTCGAGAAAGTCCCTGGCATGGCCTTCCTATAGCTAACGTTCTTTTTAACGTAGCGGTGGTGGAACTTCCGATCATTGTGGCCGAGCACAATTTCTTTTCAATCCTCTTAGTATCGGTTCAGCAAATAGGGCTGTAGTTTTAACTGGTCTTGTAACGGCCACTGGACAAATAAACCCAACTTTGAGAAGTAGCATTAGCCTGATTGCTCGGACAGGAACTTTATTCGCCTTACTTTTCGGCTTCCAGCTGGAACTCATCTTCAGAGAAAGCATCAGATACGGACCTTTTTCGTGCTTCGAGTAACCCAGTTGCATTT
The DNA here is from genome assembly GCA_017591395.1 of Schistocephalus solidus. NCBI lineage: Eukaryota > Metazoa > Platyhelminthes > Cestoda > Diphyllobothriidea > Diphyllobothriidae > Schistocephalus > Schistocephalus solidus. The sequence continues at coordinate 59,984 of WEDG01001727.1, forward strand.
TCAAATTCAATTTTTACGTCTTTTTTGGCCTCTGCGCATGGACTCTCACGTCAAATCAGAAGGAGTCAGGTTAATGTGAAGGTCAATTCGAAAGCCACTTTAATGTTGTGGAGTTTAGCTTTGTATCCTTAGAGAATAGATATAAACTGCAACATTTAACAGGGTATATCCTTCGAGCTACCCAGAGGTAAGGTTGTGGCTGTCGCTGCCCCCAAATGCAACAATTCACCGTCCTAACGCTTAGGGGTTCAGGATTATGGGTGATTTATTGAATCCTTTAAGTGTTGTCCTTCGACACCATTAGTTTATTTAAAACATATATCTGGCACGATTTTTTGGGATACCTGATTGACTTTTGAAAGTTTGTCGGCTTTTCTGTCGCCAATGAGCCCTTTCGTCTGTTTGGATTAAATTTTAAATCACATCCCAAAGTGGGCTATTGATTGAAGTTGGACGCCTGTCCTGCGCCCTCGGTACCTCTGAGCATCTCCATAAATCTTTAATCCCGCTTCCCCTCTTTTTAATTGGAAACCCGTTAAAGCACTCTGGGGACAACCCTCAGTCCTAATATTTCTTTTACGAGTGTTACGGTACTTCTCTCTATTTCTCCCCTTTGGTAATAGTCTGTTGTAGTTTGCTTGACCAACATCTACTTCCGGAACTCAGTTTTTCCAAAGTCCCTCACCCCCCTAAATGACGCGGGCAGCGCCTGTGTCTCCACGGTGGCCGATTCTTCCCTCGATCGTCAATCCCCCACCACAGCCCCTCGTCCCCCGGCTCAGCAGTGTCTGCCCTTGACGCGCTACTCGCTGCGCGTGGCTGACCTCCGCATCGTCGATCGAGTCTCCAGTTCCCGTGTCAACAGTCTGCTGCATGCCCGTCGCCTCGGTGGCGGCGGCGCTTGCGGAACGGTGCGGCCGCACGAAGTGGTCCGTGCCAGCCTCCTCTTCCAGCCCACTCCCCCCAGAGCGCTGCTGCTCGCGGATGATCAGAACTGTTGCTGTAGCAGGAAGTTCAGGGCAGAACCCAGCCTCTACTACGAGAACTTCAATGAAGATCTGGAGGCGGAAATTAAGTTGTCGGTTCAGCCTCTTCAGATCAATCTTGATCAGGTAATTTTGCAGTTTTTAGCTGCAATCTTTTAACAGCTCTATGAGGTTTACCTCCAAGTAATCTTTCATACGTTTTCGAGGGGGGGGGGGGGTGCTCACTTATATTTGTCACATATTGCTAACTGAAATTCTAACGCAATTTTCATCCGCTTTTATTTGCTTCGGAAAGAATTCATTTAGTCACTGAGTCAGCCAGCCTTTGCCACAGGCCATCTCACATACAGTAAGTCTTGGGTTTGCACTTTCCTCTGAAATTGTTTATCAAAATTGACATCGAGTTTGAACTCTAGTCGAATGCTGTCAACGTTAGGGGAACAACTGCTTCATTAAGGTTGGGGTTCCTGACACTTCCCTCCTGAATGAAAAGTCTTATTCTCAGTTGTATTCCCGTTACTATAGGAAAAATTCCGTGTGAACGTGATTTTTTAATATTTTGTCTCTCGACTAAGCAGTGGGTAGCCAACGCATATGCGTTTACGCCGATAGATATGCATCTTTATACGTCCTAACTGGTTTACCAATATTTCCCCCCGTCAGAATCTCCTCATCTTCCTTTGTGAATCGCATGCCGAATTCACAGCTCTGCTAAAAATGGGTTTGGCGGAATTCGAATCCCGCATATCCGTTCTGGATGGTGGCCCCACTTCTAATTGCTGGACTGCAGAAACCGTGGGTCCGCAGGCTTCCCCTCCGGAGACACTTGAACCTCTCAACGCCTCTTCACCTAAGTCTTCTATTCGCCAGGAGATAGCAGATAAGGAAATGGTTAGCAGACATGAGAATCAGCAGATTTTCATCCGGTGAGTTTTCGCAACTTCCTTCTTTTCCTTTGCGGGATGGTTCCATGTTTCGTAGGTACACTGTAGTTTACTGTCTTCATACGTATAGGTGTCCCCGGTATTTTTATTAGTCCGCAGAGTCTCTGTTAATGAAGGCCTCGTGTTGATCTTTACGCCACTGACTCGTTTTTTCCACAACTTTGTGTTTGAGGTTAGAATCGATTTGCCTGTTTTTCGCTATTTTTTCAACTCTGTCGTAGGAACCGGAGGTCCGAACGGGTTTTCAGGTTTTGCTTGTACAATATTGCTTTTATCCCCCGCCCGCCCAAAAAGTGCTGTTTTGTGGCACTTGCTCTACTGGTGTTGCCGTGGGTGGGCGCGGATGCAATGGTAGCCAAATTTAAGCAGCCCGTCTACGCGTGCTACATGTGAACTGGTTCCCACGAACGGTGTCCAGACAGACGTGAAAACGCGTTCGTTTAAATATCTTGCGTCAGGCCAACCACCGCGTCCAATCCTGTCGACCTGACTTCAACTTTACCCTTGTGCCGAGCAAAGAGAGCATCCGACAGATCTGGCAATGATCTAACGCTGCACTTGGTTTTTTTATCCTTAAGACCCGGCTCGTATGTAACCCATCACCTAGCGACAAAGCTCTATGTATGTTTTTATGCAATTCATATCTGTATACTCTCCGTGATCCCCTTTTGGGGCCTGGTTCGTGTGGACGCAGGCACAAACATGCGCCACGTCAACCACTGCGTATACACACAACTGCCGCGACTCTGCCATTAGTAGTGTGGGAAGAACGAACGAGATAGAATTTACTTTAGTCTCCCTTACCTTAAATGACGCTCTGGGGACCTTTATTGGCCTCGTTGCATGCGACGAACGAACGATTGTGTGGGTCTCTCGGTAGATTCACACCCCGTAATTGGGCTCTCACTGGCAGGTGACTGCACATGAACCAGAAATTATAATTCCGGTGTTTTTATCTTTGTTGGTGAAAACTTTTCACTGTATCATCGTTTGTTTTTTTTCTTTTTAAGAAAACTGACTTTCAGTCCTGCTCTTCCGATTCGCTTCAACTACCTCGGACGCCAACTTGATCTTCGTCAGGTTAGTTACACTTCCACTTTGTGAATGTGTATACGTTTCTGTTTGCCTGTCGACATATGTTGCATCTAGAAGATCAGAGAGCCTAACTCTTTCCCTCTATACTCTCGACCTAATATAGACAATTTTTAATGTGTTACTCTTAAATTGCTTACGTTTGCCCTCGAGACAAGTAGCCATGACTTGAAATTCCTCTTATTCTGTTCCTTTGATGGAGGTTTCAGGCCCTAGAGACCAGCGTATGTTACCATATTGGTGACTTTTACTTTCTTCGAGCTCCAAGAATAAAATTATTCACTGCCTATGCTTCTGCGCCTTGTTTCCTAACTGAAGGCGTAAACCAGGAGCTCTGAACTTTGGAGGTTATCAAGATTTATTCTCCGGCAAAGTAAATTTCGGTGTTTGGCAACAAAGACGACGGGTGCTGCAGTGGCCGTATTCTTACCTTGCATCGACAACCACCGACCGAGTTTTGTTGCCGTCACTATAAGCACTATCCATTGACCTCGGTTTTTTGCTAGACTGACTGACCAAGATTGGCTTCCATCCATTGGCGAGATGAAATCATGACATTAAGTTTTGCCAACGGTCACACGTGGATGCCTTTTGAGTGCTGTCTTCTTCTTCCTTCATCTCTCATTTCCGGGTATGGTTGGCTGACGACGGCTAATAAGCCAGAATTGGCTATTCCAGTCTGCCTGGTCTTTGTCGTTAACGTCATTCTGCCTATAATACTAACCGTTGTGTGGCTGCTGGTGGGGATCGAGAGTGAGCCCCAAGGCACAATTGGACGAGTGAGTCCTGTAAACGATTCGTGAGCGCTTATTCGTCAATGTTAATATTCTTGATTGAAACCGGTTAGCCAACGGCCCAATGGTTAGAATATTTGACTTCTGATCAACGGGTCGTGGGTTCAAGGCTCGGGTGGGGCATCACCTGGGGTTGGGTATGGCTGTCTGATTACCCAAATGGCCATTCCAGTCTCTCTTTCTTTGTCAGCAATGTCATACTGCTTATAATGTTCAATTTCTTATACAGGGGTCCCTGGGCAGTAGTTTTTGAGGCACCAACAAATATCTTCTATGAACAACTTATTTGTGATCCTTGCCGACAGGCACACCCTTATGTTTTTTTGATTATAGTGCTTCTGAAACAAGCCGCCTCTTGTCGACTAGCAGGGGCTGAGTTAGAAGCCCATAAAAGAAGTTGAGGACGGCAGGTTTGCGTGCCTGCTGTTTGCTCTTCTGCAGCATGGCTTTTATGCACCGTAGCGAATCATGGTTATTGCTTCGCACTTAAACCTGGTCTGCTCAATTTACCAACCAGGAAGATGATCCTGTTTGGAAATATTGTACTTCAGCGGCTGACAACTGAGAGCGAAGTCAGTTGTTGATCACGAATTCATCTGGTCCGCCGCGTCATTGCTCTCTCTAAGGACGGAGTAAGCACTTAGTATGATGCCAAACGCGCCCCACTAATGCCTCCCATTCCCATTTTGTAGGGCGCACTTGTCGGCCTCCTTGCCCTCTGTCTTCAACTCAACAACGCCGAACTCATCTTGCCGAGAAGGGTCTACCAGCGTGGTTATCTTGGCATCAGCAGTTTGCTTGAAGAGGTCTTCGCGGACGTCACGAGCAGCATTCAGTCTCAGCTGCCGCACGTATTAATTAGTAGTGTCGGCCCGATGCACGAAGTCACCAACATTGGTAAGAACTTGACTGCCGACTGTCTTTTTGCTTTTCTACCCACTGATACGTTTACGTATATAGAAATTTATTAGGGTACTGCATCGTCTTAGGAACGATGCATGTCACCTATATTTCTTTCTTTGTCGTTGTTGACACTTTTAAGCGGAAGTTTGACCAGTACAGCCATATGTACCACCACGACATCAGAAACTAACACATTTTTCTGAAACCTATTCCCATCCACAATTTACGCGTTATTGAACATACTACTCTCTATTTTTGGGTAACATTATTTTATAATTGTTTTGTCAGATGCCCTGTAGTGTGACGAGGAGATGACCCTTTGTCCAACGTCCATTATGTGTTGGCCTTTTTTAATTTGCAATGTCATTGAAATCAATAGGGAGTTCAAAGGTGTCGCCTACTGAACTGAATTGTAGTTATATAAGGGGAGGTTCGCCAGGTGGTCGCCTTCACAGTTCGTTTTTCACTCCGACCTTGAAAAACAGCCCTTTTGCGTTGCTGTGTGAAACTCCGCTTTTCGAAGTGACTAGCCTGCCAACCGCTTTGGCTGGCGAGTGAAACCAGATGAAGGCCATCGTTGCCTCTTTCCAACGTAGGTGAAACCTGGTTCTGTTGAGGAGGAGCAGACCGTGTCATGGCACGCTTGCGCGACGACGTTATGCTAGACTTAAGTATTTCGTTCTTATCTGAAAATGTAGCCTAGTTAATGTGACAGCGACCACAGCCTGTTGTAGAATCTCGCTTAGATTTGGGTCACTTCCCACAGAGTGTGCTCCTGGACAGCTCTTGAACTTCGTCGTATCTTCCTTAACAGTTTTAACTCAAAAATTGTCTCTTATGTGTGCTTTTTAAATTGCCCTTTTGCCAAAATTATTCGTGGCTTCTGTGTGTCATTGCCAAACGCACGCTTCCACATTCTTGTCGTACCATTGCCACTATGGACAATTCTTATGTGCGGTGCACAGCGTCTGAAAGATCACAACTCCCCGACCACTCCATGGTAGCTATTCACTGTGTTTATGCTCCTGTACGCGTCTCTTAAACTGCGATAGTGCTGAATTGACTAGAGTAGACCGAAGTCAAATTGTCTGGCGACTCAAACACACAATATTATGGCACGGATTTCTTTGAGGCAGGAAAGGACATTGCTTTCTTACATGAGCTCGTGACTGCATTCATCTTAACTGATTTAGCCAGTTCCATGTGGTCCGTTTACCATATTATGTAAGATCGCCTCCAGCCCAGTCGACCGACTCCAGAGCGAGGTTGAACCAGTCGGTGGTCCAGCACCGCTGTAGGGTAAGAGATATGTTCGCCCTCGCCTCGTCAATCTACACGGTTTTGTTAACCGCATCAACACTGTCGTAAGCCGAGGTCGGGTTAATTGCCGACGCTTTCATCTCAGGTCATCAGCGTACGTGGTTGGTTTATGTCAACCCACAAATAAGGAGTTTGTGATTAACCGATTTTATTCCTCACCCGCTGTGCAGCCCGTTATTGAAGACGCAACCACAAGCAGCATCGATCGAATGCATCAGGGTGACTGGTGTCTCCTAAATGTTCGGGTTCATGTGGTAGGATTTTATTGGTGGAGTCCGTCTAGACGTGCACCCTGGTCTTCAGACTGCTCTCACGTCGACTCATGGTTTTTCAGTAATGGTCACGCAATCCTGCTTGATCCCATTCTCCATCTCAGTTTTCCCTTACCAGCTTGCCAGAAAACTCGACCCAGGATAATGTAAGCTCTCTTCTCACCATCTACCCTGGCAAAATCTGGGGTGATCCTCTTTATTTTAGAAAAATCAGTTTTCCTGCCGAAGTTGTCATCAAATAGATCGCTCTGCTCGCAATTCACGCGCATTTTGGTTGTTGTTCTGGGATGTCAGTTCAGCCATCACGAAAGATGATATCCACCGTGTGCGCCCCGCTGCATGACGGGCGCAGGACCTTGACTTGCGCATTAATTGCTTGAAAAGTAACAGGCTTGCGCAAAATCTGTCACACTCCTGGGCCTGGTGACCAATCCGAGTCAGTACAACCAGAGGCCGACTCGGGTGCAGTGGCTCAAGAAGCGCAATAATCCTTTGGCCCGTGCCATGTATGCTCTGGCCCTTCTCGCAATGCATCAGATTTTCATAATAAGGAGGGTCGTGGTGTATCGGTTGGCGTTCAGGCGCAGAAATTTCGGGGCGGGGGGACATTCCATAATGCAAAATGAACGATCACAGAGTATCTGACGGACGGGGTAAAAAGAACAGATTGATTCTTTATAACGGACGAAAGTCGGCAGCTGACGTTACGACAAAAATAAGAATGCTAGCCAACCCCCTTCCCTTCCCCCAACCCCTCTCAGTTAAAGCCATACTGTTTATTTTCTTTGAATGGGATGTAAATAACTTAATGAAGTGGCCAGAATCATACAGCAAAATTGATCTTATTTTCCAATTTAGTGCATGGAGTGTGGGACCTGGTGCACAAGTCGATTGATGCCCTGCTTCGACATCCGTCGGACAGTATCCTCACCCGGCTGGGCAACCGAGATGCCTACGTATGTACTCGCTGCCGATCGGTAATCCAGCCAGATCAGAAGCGGACCTGCGCCTGTTCACGACTTGGTCTGCCCCTAGCCCTCTCCAACCCGGAAAACTTCATCTACGGTCTCCGCAGCGGTGTTCGCTCCTTCTCCGCCAACGCGATCTGGTCCACTCTGGAATTAAGCGCTCAGAGCGTGCGAGTCATCCAGTCGTTGTTTGAGGTGGGCAATAAAGATACCCAGAATAAATGTTTACCGCATCAATTCTTTTGTATGCTGTACAAAAATTTTCCGACATCTTTTACTTAATGCAGGCTTCGCTTGTTATATTTCTTAAGTCTTGTAAGTAGTGATTATTTTCTGAATGCAAGCTGCAGTACATAGGGCAAATTTATAGATACCCTTTTCTCTTCGGGCGGAGCGAAAAGCTCACCCCAATTTCACAGCGATCGATTCGATTGAGCTCGAGAACAAGGCTTATTGATTGTGTGAACCTTGCCAATTGCCTCTAGCGTGCAATGTGAAACGAATTGTCCCTCAGCATATTGTTTTGGAAAGTCGTATTTCGAGTGGCTCCACTTGTTTTTTTTAACTACGTAAAGCTAAATACGTAGTGAGCAGGATCAATGGTTCGATTTGTTATTCTGACTCGTAGCTAGTTTGCATGCCTGTCTGGAGGCAGCAAGTCTCACGAAGCCGTGTGGGCTGAATTATTCCTGACTTTCACTCTTTTGTAATACGCCTCATCGTCGTCACCACGTGAGATTCTGTCTGCGGTGGAAACCAGTTGAGTGCAAGGGAGAGCCAGATTCTTTAGTCTGTTAGTTTTTGATGTATGCGACTCTTGTAAGGGTCTTGCTTGCTTTTGATGGGCATTTACATTTAGAATGACTGAAGTTCAGATATCTAAAAAGGGATTTTTAGCAATTCCCGCCTGTGTAAATTTTTTTATTGATATGGAGAAAATGCAAACACAGTACTTTGTGCATTATTTCACTTTTCAAGCTAGTGCAATGTTAGAGAGGAAAGCACATGTGAGAGCTTCTCCCAGTAGCCGAGATCTTTCAAACTTTAAAACATCCGCTTTTCGGTATTTGGATGCTGAATCGGTTTGAACGAGCCTTTTATACAGTCTATTCACCTATTACAACCCTATCCTGGTCAAGAACGGCTAAAACGGTTGCCCAATTCAAACGATTGGCCTTAGTGCACATTTTGGTTTCAGTTTATTTGGTGAGGGTGATAGGCAACGCCTTTCAATATGTTTAAATGTCAGTGTGTTATATACATCCGTGTACGTACCCTTAATAATGTACACTGCAAATAGTATTCACAAAATATAAGTATTTCGGCATGCCCCTCAGAGAACCGCACAACCATGATAGTTTGTTTGGCAGATATTCACAAAACGTCAGAGGCTCGATCAATCACTTTTACCTTGTTGTCTGCCTATCGTTTTATTGGATGTCGTCTTACAATCTACGGTGATCGGCTGCGATTGGTTTCGGTTAATGTACGCATCGGGTAGGCATTAGCTATATGTGCTGTGGTTTTTTAGGGATGTATTCTTTGAATTTAGATTTCTGCATTTATTGTGGATTTATCTATTAATAATTAGCCGTTGAGCTGTGGTGGGGATATCTAATCTTCCCAGCAATTTGTTCATGAATATATCTTTAAGGCAGAAATAATTTCTTACTTGGCACAACTGGCAGTGCCTGAGCCGGTCAGCCTCGATCAGGTTGCGGATTGTACTTCATTATGCGTGACGAACTGCGGCAACGAATTTGACGGCTTCGACTAATTCTCGTCTTCAGTGATGGAGACCGAAGGCCTCCGAATCTCATCCATGACACAGTACTGTTTCGAGCAATATTTTTTAATTGATCTCTTCTTTGACACTCTAAAATGAGTAATGGTGCTAGGTCGAGGATGAGATACTTAAACCACACAGCGGAAGACAAAGCACATGTCAAGACTACCTCAGGGTGAGGTACCCGCGTTAACGAGGATCGTCTCATTTGAGATAAAGTCCGTAGCTCTTACTCGTAAAACGGTTTTCAGACACTGGTGGTTAAACAGACCCCAATTACGCACACCCGTATAGAAGGATTGTTTGAACGGATGCCTAGTGCACGTTTTTTGTGCCGAGGGAGATATCGCGTTTGAGCCGTGGGCACTATGTATTGTGAAAACCCAATGAACTGCGTTCCTTTTCAGGATTTACTCCTTTGTCCACTCGACGGCAGTCTTGCCTCGAAATATCTGGAAGTCTTCTCTGATTCAGGTTGAAAAACATTAATCCTAAGGAAAGGAGTTCGGCAGTACCTCCCACATTCATTGGTAGCTATTTTTCTGTCTCTTATCATTCTGACGCTTTTTTTTCACTGTTTGGATGACTGCTAATTTATGCGCTTTTTACATCTACAGACGGCCTACGATATTCTCACACCGGGACCGTCGATTCGTCACCGCCAGGTCCGCCTTCGACAACCAGCCGATCTTCGCGAGGGACTGAACAATGCCGTCCACGCTGTAGTCCGTGGTGTCAACTTGATTACCAGTGACTTTCGTGGGGTGATGCAGGGTCCCATCGGCACTTCAGTTCCCTTAAATAAGGGTTCAGTGGGTGCATTGGGTGATATGCTGCGCCAAATCCCACCTGCCATGGTTACGCCCCTGGTTACAGGCTGCGAGGCAAGTTCCTTCTCCACCTTTCAACTCAATTTTCTCAGTTACTGATTTTTCTTATATGGCGCCCTTGCAGTGCACCCGACTTCACTCTCCTCACGTGTAATCCGAAAATGATATTAGTGGCAATCTGTACCCCATTTCTCCCACCGTCTGAATGAGTTTTTCCAACCCTAAACCGCCCAGTAAAAAGTAAGCGGTCAGTTACTTGTTGCAAGCATCTATTGTGCTAGCAATCAGACGGATGCAATTCAGTTGATTTTGGCTCAGGTTTCTTCCAGCATAGCTGACTAGCAGTATTGGGGCTGTCGAAAAATCTTGACCCAATGTTTGGTTGCGCTCTGTGGTCCTTTTGCTAAGCAACTGTGACTGGGACAACATGCATCACCCTTGCAAGGACTGGTGGTGTTTTTGAGCGGCTTTTATTTCGTTTCCGATGCTTACCTTGACTACGAATGTTCGATGCGATTTTCTATCTTCACACTTTCCATTTTTCCCTATCGTCTGGAGGCGTTGTAGCACTCTGAGCCCCGCCGGATATGGTCTGCCTAGTCAATGGCCTCTTTAAGAGTTTTCAGCTTTAAGTCCTGCGACTTCTCGTCGGGCTCGCCGTCGTCAACAAGAGAAAATGGTAGTCACGTTGTTCTGGTTCCTCGGCCGTTTTAACCCTCAAACTGCAGCGTAAACACTGGCGCAAGCAGTGCTATCGGTCTCACGGGCTGGTAGTATTCGATTTTTACACTATACGGCTAAGGAGGGACTAGGACCGTTGGCCGATGTCCGCCGTGAAAATACCCAAGTATTAGCAAATTGTGCATTTAGTAGATTGCCTATCTCATGAAATGTCAACCGCAATTTTGAGCAGTGTTTTTGATTCGAAAAAATCCCTGAAATGTAGTTTTATCGTTTATTACCGTGCAGCCTATTTCGTTAATGTCAAGATGCTAGCTTTTGAATCAGCTTCTTTCTGGCCGCCTATAAGAACAGTACTGTGATAAATACTACTTAAGTAGTATCACTTTTCCTTTTTTATTTTCGAAGATCTTAGAAATTCAAATGTATTTTACAGAAAAAATAAACGTAAATATTCTTTCTTGGTAGAAAATTACATCTTCAAATTTTATACTTAAAAAGTGTATCTTTCGGCTTTAAAAAAATTTTCCATTTCACGAATATATTTGACCGGATCAGTCGTTACACATGTACTTAGCGTTTACAAACTGCATGGTATATACCTTCCGTCTAAGAAAAACCACCCATTTCTCTACGCTGTGAAGATGTCACATAGTGTTCATAGAATTTTGCATGGGATGTGGACCCTGTTGTATACTTTATAAGCAGCATTGATAAATGCACCTTTCATGGTCATAATTAGAAACTTTCTTTAAACCGCACAATACACTTTAAGTATAAAATTTGAAGATATAATTTGATACCATGTGTCTCCAAGAAAGGGGCATGATATTGAATATTAAAAATACACATAAGTAAGCTTAACACATTTCAGAATTTTGGTCTCAATTTCACGAGATTGGCAATCTACTGGGAGAGACTGTTGCCATCGTTGGTTATTTCTACCGATGAATTTTTTCAAGGATACCATTGTTGTCCCAAACAATTACAGGATTCGTAATATTTTAGGCAACCGCAAACATCCTTGGAGGCCTTCGAAACCAGATGCGCCCTGAGGCGAAGTTAGAGGACGAGGAGAAGTGGAAAGACACTCATGGTCTGTGAGTTCCCCTTCTCAAGGACAAAAACCACCCCTAGTTACCTGCCCCCTTTGTCCATTCACTTAAGAAATTCTATGACGCATGCTGCCCTCTCATTCTCACACCTCCAATTCTTTCGTCCTTCATTGTGATGCTTCTCACGTAGACCAAGGCTGTATCGCGTATTTCCTCCATTCCCGACTCTGCCTATTGAAACCTTCATTTTGGGCCGCCGAGATTTGCTGCTACGATGCCATTTTTACCTTTTCATATCCTTATTGCTATTTTTATGAGGATTGCTTTTCGTTTTTTTCTTTATTCCTGTTGTCAGATACCAACACCATGTGAATATATACTCTCTCACCCCATACTACTCAACTTGTAAGCCGCAGGCGGCAGGTTTGTGTCGGTTGATGGATCAGCACACACGTGGCACGCAACACCGATGCCAACAAAAATGCGAATTCCTGGAAGCATTCGTCAGGGTGAGGTGATCGCTGAAACAAGTTTTATCCGCCTGATGTTTAATATTCACACCCTAATCCATCAACTCAGACTGCAATGGTAGCGTTGTCTTGTATGGCCGCCTAAACAGGGAATCACCCACAATGCAGGCGGCTTTTGTCAGGAATATGTTAAGGATTAAGGTTTGGGTTCGTGTTAACTGTAGGGTTTAGGGTAGGGCAAAGATTAAGACTGCAATTTAGCTTTGTTAGGGGTAAGACATGGGAATATTTACCCTTCGCGAAATTTATCGCAAAGCTACCTAATTTAAATGGGTGGGGCGGTTCCCGTTCCCATGTCCTGTTTAGTCGGCAATGCAAGACAATCCTACCCCTGCAATAGATCAGCCAGCGCAGTGACCTTACGCGTTGAGACTTCGCCTGCGCAGAGTACGCGTGCACGAGCGCCACTGTCGGTGAGCCAAATAGGCCAGTAGTTATCCCACCAATAACCAACACGAGTGATAAAATGGCAGCAGTGAATTGCTTGGCCGAGGGTCGCCCAGTGGTGCACCACACGCAAGTATCTGCGAGGAGTATGGAGGCCCGTAATCTTGATAGTGTCGGAGCAACTGTGTCCTCTAAGTACTGCAAAACTACCCTTGCCTGATTCAAGCTCCAATTATTAATCCAAAGCGTCCGACAAATAAAATCCTTGTGTTTGAAAGCCAGTGATTAAAACTTTGTTCTGTCGCTGGAACACGGGCAGTGCGAAGCCAGAGTGAACCTGATGCCAAACAAGGCTAATCCAACTTGCGCACAAGGCATCACCAATCCTCAGAGTGGTGTTCCACGTTGAGTTCTGTGAACCAGCTCTTTCAATCGAAAGTCGTATTGCAGATCTGCTCTTGGCGTAATTTAACTTCATGAAAGTTTTGGAGACCAGTTGATTCCGTAGACTGTAAAATTTGAAGTCCCACCGAGTGGGTTGTATGCATGGGTCTGTAAATGAAACTGCAACAAGTTTTCCTCCAAGAATACATCTTTTCTCCGAATGCCCAGGTAGTCGAATCAAGCCGCACGGGCGCTTTCTTCGACTTCCATACTTTAAGTTTCCGCTCGTTTACCACGGATGCGCCTGAAATACGCGAATGTCGACATAACTTATTGGCCCCGGAACCCGCACCCGTGCTAGCGGTATTTAGAACTTCTGTATCACTGTCAGTGGCTGGATCATACTCATTTTGAGCTTACTGGATCAGCAGGCTGGTTTAGAATAATAGGACGTTTCCAAATACACTTATCTTCTGCCGGCCTCTCTGTTTCCCGAGTCCTGACCTTTATAATGTCCCATAATCAAATTGCAAAAGTTGATTGCGACGCTACTAGCTGTCCTATCACTTTGGGACCACAGTGTATTTGTGTTTAACCACCGTCAACTATGATAGGTATCAGGCACACACTTAGTCAGCCAGTATTGGGACGCGTAGCCACCCAGCCTTGCGTTAATGCCTTCGGGCCTGAGAAGGCGACAGTGGATCTGACTGGGCTGTGAAATTCGGACTAACAAGTGTGTTGTGTATGCCACAGTAATACATACCCGTCAGATGGGATGGTTAAATTTAGGCTTCATCCTGCATACAACTAGTGCATTAAACTGTCAATTTTTCGCACCGAATGGGTGTAATTGTGTTGATAGTTGGAGTGACTAAACTCCCCCTTCTTAAAAGGTCACGTTAGTTTAGCACCGCTGCTCAAAACTCCGACCAGAAATAAAGATCTGTCAGCAAACTATTTCAGCTTTCCGAGTTCAGTCCGCGCCCCTTCTGTTGCTTCCGTTTGCTAATCCGTCGTTTCGCCTCGGGGGACCCAGATTACCTTGGATGAATTAAAATGGCACATTGCGAGCCGTTCACGCCCTTTAACTGCTTTCTGCAAACGCAACAGGTGTCCGCTATCAGCAACTAGCAGTGAGCTGGTGAGGGAGTTACTGCGCGTTGAATGCGGTTTTTGTTGGTTCCTTTCACTTGGTATTTGCTTTGTGCTAGTTTCAATCTTCCAACCGTTACATTCGTAGCAGGGCAAGGTTGCTTGTGCGAAATGGGTTGGCCGGGTGCCAGGCAAGGTCCACAGGTTTCAGCATTTCACTGTTTCGGGGCTCTTGTCCATTCCTAATTTAAAATAGCGCCTGGGTTCGCGATTTTCTGACATTGCTATCCACTACAGCTGTCGGCAACGGATGGTAGAGAATACTATAGTACTGAGTCGAAGTTTTAGGTGTGCCGGAAAAAGGCCTCAAGCTCTAACTGACGTTTTTCATCCTCCGATTCTACAAGCTTGTACACCTTACCCAAAAATCTTCGAAATCCGCCATTTAGAGGTCGAACTTGACTGGGGAGAACAATACAAACGCTTACTTTACTGCTCTTCTCTCCGCCAAAATCTGTTTTTCACGACTAAACCCGAATCATTCTGTCAATCCTCAGCTGGGGACCCCGAGGTGTTATGGCGACAACCCGAGGTGCCACTCGCTTAAGCGACCACCAGAAGATTCGAGAATAATCGGATGGATGGGTTGTAGACAAGGAGACACCGGCGCGTTACTGCTGCTTTCAAGTATATGTCAAGTTTGACCGGATTCATAACAAGCCACCACGGAGACACCACATCCTCCCCCGAACCAACTCAGGAAAGATAAAAACAAGTTCACACACACCTCACACCAGGTTTGCTTTCTCTCAGCGCCGAAGAAGGCCACACAAAATCTTGAAGCTGATAAAAAAGTCACCAGGAAGGAGACGAAATCAGCAAAAGTGATGTTGAATGGTCAGAGTGGAACTGAGTGAGAGACAAGGTAGCATCCTCTCCCTACTACATTTCGGCGGGCGATGCACGTGCAATGAAAGGCTGCTGGCGTACGGCGGAGGAGGAGCAGGCAGAGGCGGGACCACTGCATGCCATTTACCGCGCCTTAACCTCGTCCAGCTGTTTGTGCACGGCAGACTTGTACTCCTCAAGACCACCCTTGAGCACCTTCACCCGACTACCCTGGCCCTCCTCAGGGGGACCAAAGTGGCATCGGGAGCAGACCCAGATCTCGTTGCAGACTGAGGAGATGAGTCGCTCGTCGTGAGAAACCAACACCAACCCGCCGTTGAAGGTCTTTATCGCCTCACCCAGGGCACCGACAGTTTCAATATCCAGGTGATTCGTCGGTTCATCCAGCACCAAGAGGTTGGGCCTGTGAATCACGGAGGAACAGATTTAGCTGAATCTGCCTTGCAAACTTTAAATGCGGGGGGACATCACATGCAGGTATTTGGAGTATTTATATAGTCATACGGAGCCTTTAGTGCGGATTTAAATCGGTGCAGGCTATCGGGTTTGTACTATATGAAGTTAACCTCCAAAGACGGCAGATACTGAGGCAGCAGTGCACTCCGATATAACTAGAGCCCTTCTCAGCCGGCGTGGACCGGAAGGGTTATAGTTTGTCATAAGTGCCGGGCGCGTAATAAAAACCTGCCCTGTGCACTGAAACCTTCACACACCAGGCTTGCCTCAATGACAAGGCAAAATCGAGACGACTGGAGATGTGTGCGGATTCAGGGGCTAACAAGGACCAATGACACACCTGATGGCCCCTGCAAACACACGAAGCAGACATCAAGTAAAAGGGCGTTGGGGTTCCCTTTAAGGAAACCTGTCATAAATACCATATTAATGAGTCACTACAGACTGGCCCTTCGTCTGGGGGGGGGACCGAGTTATCTCGTCACGATTGTCAGCGCATCGTGATAGTCAAAAGACGCCATGTTTATTACAGCATGAGAAAAACGTGTTGAATTTAAGTTGAAACGGGTTCACTTAGTCTTCCCAATCCTATCAGTTCGACCACCGCGAGTGACGACGTCTACCGCTGCCCCACGAGGCCAGTTGGGACTTGCATTTGAATTAGTTTTTAGTGAGGCAGACTTGCGGAGCATCTGATGCACTCCTCCTCAAATGTCTCGGATCCGATGGTATAATAAAACCAAGACAATCGATGGACTCATACGCAGTATCTGACAAATCTAAACGATTCTTCTACGCGTACAACACACAAACTGGTCCCCAACATATGCACCAGACTACAGTGAGGGTAACTCGAGTCTCACATGAGGACTGTCACAAAAGGCTACATTGAGGAGAAATCGCAGCCTGAGCCTCAGTCCGGAGAAGTAGCAAGTTTCCTAGTAGTCGGCAGCCTACCATGCCATGACGCTTAGCGCATCGTGATTAATTCAAGCACGCCAGATTTATTATAGTGAGGAATGCGTTTACGTGCTAGTATCGGCCTCACTCTATTCCATGTTCCATGCACCAGTCAACTGTCTAAGCCTGTCAAACAATAAGTGATGAAGTCGGACATCAACTGGAGACGAGATCAGGCTCAGTGGCTTGCGAGACGCATAGCTTCCACCTAGCACGACTAAAAGGCGCGTATAGACCTCGCTTTAGCAGTCATTAAACTAGTGGTTCGAGAACAAGACAACCTAGGGCGAGCAAATGGATGCACAACAATTACACTACTAACGGTAGAGGAGCGCTCGCCGATCGCACCCTCTACCAGTGATAATATACTCGATCGCAACAGGCATTACGAGACCATGGCTCAATGGTTAGCGCGTTGGACTTTCGATAGTTCGACCGGCGTAGTCCGACGACGTCCATCATATGCTCCAAAGCAGGATGGTGCAGGGACGGTGACTGGCGCTGGATTATAATGAGCAGACTTTCGTTGCGTCTTCCTCGTCCTCTGTTCCACTCCCTCACCTGGGCCCGATATCAAGATATAAGAAAGAAGACCGGAGGTGTAAGAGGGCCAAGCAATATATTACACCACAAACGAGAACACTTACTAAAGAGAGGGGCGGCTCGGATCCCAGCTGAGTGGGAGTGCCATAAAGGCCATTTAAGGAGCCCGTTCTAAGCAAACCCAGGGAATACGTACAAACAGCAAATTATCATGGAAACAATGCCCCGAGTAACGGTCAGAGAGATATTCAGCCAAATGCAAACATGCTGCTTTGACGGTGTTCCCATCCTAAGCTTCAAATGTCACTCAACTAGCCTTCTTCTATGTAGTCAATGCCGTGCTGGTGAGTAAGCATTTAGGTAAGCTCAGAGGACAGTAAAATCAGCTGTAATTGACAGCAATGGGAAATAAATTTTTGGTTTGACACCTACCGTAGCATGCTGATTGCAGCAAAGGCAACTCGAGACTTTTGGCCACCTGACAAGCTGCCGATTGGCTGTTGCGCTAGTAGAGCACCGATCTCGAAGGAGGCTAGCTGGCTTCGGTAACGTTGCTCCGTTTCACCTTAAAAAATGTCAATTATGTACGCCTTTTCAGTTGGGACTTTGACAAGCGCAACATGGCAGCGCAGGATGGAAATTAAATTAATCTGGAAAAAAGATCGCCGATAAGTTAGATGCAGTACCTTTAAAAGAAAATGCGGGGCTCACTGGTGAAGCGTGGGACTTAACGATCCACAACCAACGGGTTCGGGTTCAAATCCCAATTTATCCAAACTTGGGGTTGAGCATGGCGTGCGGGCTCCAGCCATTCTAGACCCTCTATTACTTATTTGATTGTAAGAATTTTATGGACATTAAATAACATAAATCCTGGCATAACAGGGAGGGATCAACAATTTGAAAGTTAAAGTTACAAGTCACGACCTAACTATGCACAAATATAACAAAGATGTTTGCTGACAAACACAAGACTGGAATGCCACATCTGACATTGTCGCTGCCAAAAATATAGCTGTATATAGAAAGGGTCAGAAAGAGCTGGGATGTGGGGTCGACCTAGCGGCTTGGAATTCCAAAGCTGTACACCGTATTTCGGACCCACAGGTATCCAGGTGAGATCGGGTACACTGAGTTACATGGGAGTGCTGCTGACTAATGGGGTCAAACTGATGCATGACACAATTGCCCTTACCTCGCAAATATTCCGCACAGAGAATGGGGGTGAATCGCTGTCAGCCTAAATTTTTAGAGAAGTCATGGGGTCACAATCCCTATCCCAGTATATTTCTAAATGCCAGACTGCATTCATAAGAGTCGGCTCATGACAGTTCGACCGCCGATTCTGACAAGTTCCACCTTGTGGTCCACAACAAGGTGGGCCAGGGACGGTGACTTGCGCCTGAATTATATTATAGTGAGAGTAGACTTGCGCTGCAGCTACCGCACTCTCTCTTCCCTCACCCGTCTCCGCCTGGTGTCATGGCGACCGAAGAAGAAGAAGACCGAAGGCGGGAGAAGGGGCAGGTGGCTGGTGCGGCTCGAGCCGGCCCCAAACGTGCTGCTATACCTGGATCGGTTCTCATGAAGTGGGTGTGCCACAGAGGCTGCATGAAGAAGGAGCCATTACAACTTGATTCTCGATCCACCGTTTCACACAAACGGATACTAAACTGACTGCGAAATCCGAGGCGACCTTTCAGGCCATGGTTTCTAGCGCACCGTGATGGCCTCAAACGCGTCAGGTTGTTTATAGTGCGTCCGCTGCTGCAGACGCCGAAGAATATGTGGAATGTTTTCTGATATCATCAGACTTCCTTTTTGTAAGCATAACGGCGAGTTAACATGAGAATCTCCCCTCACCGTTGTGAACGAAGCGGGCAATGAGCCAACGAGGATGGCAGCCTCTTAAAATTGAAGGCAAATGAAATACTAAACGACAACTATTACAAATAATGTTTCGCCACCACCTTGCGGGAAACTAAATCTGGGCCGGCGACAACCATATAAATGCACACATGGGGAACCATTTATGCATTACAAAGCTGTATAACTCGTAACCAGCCCTGTCATACTAACTTCTGCGTTTTTATTAATACACCCAGATAAGAACACAGAGATCAAATGTCAAAAGGTAGGTGGAACTTCACTAACCAGGAAATTTCTTCATGAGGAATTCGAGGCTTGAAACCTTCAAGTCGAGCTGGTCCACGTGATGCTGGGAGAAATACCCTATCCGGAGCGATCTATGTACCTTTCGGAGGCCCTTAGTTGGATTCAAATCACCTAGTATTAGTTTGAGCAGGGTTGACTTTCCAGCACCGTTTTCACCCACCTGGAAAAAAAGAAAGAATGCGCGATTTGGGATTAGGGTGAGGCGGCCATGCGATGATAAACTCAAAGTTTCTGCCTTGTGACTAGCGCTACTTACCACGCAAATGCGTGAGCTGTGTAGGACTGTCAAATCGATCTTTTCAAGGATCGATTTTTCTGGAACGTAGTGAAAATAGACCTCATCCAGTTGGACCAACGGTTGAAGGACCTTGTCACATTCGGGCAGGCGAAAAACAACCTTGGCCACCTTTTCTGGTTCTATTAGTTTGGGCAAACGCTCCAAGTGTTTGATACGACTTTGCACTAGGGAAGCACGTTTAGCGTTGAAGCGGAATGTGTCGATAAATTGCTATAAGAAACAATAAACAGGAAAATTTCATTAAGGATGCACGTGCGGTAAAAAATTCCTTCTTAAACCTCCAGTTTTTGCATCTAGCTAGCTCTCCTAGACAGGTACCTCGGATGCAAGATCCAAAATAGTCACCACAGGGCAGTAAGTGCAACGTAGTCATCAAAAATCGGTAGCCTGCGAAGTGGTTCTAAGATGAGCGTTGAAAAGGCGTTAAAATGCAAACATGCAAACGGAGACAACCACTGACAACAAGCAGTGAAATAATGGGTTAGAAACCTAAGATTTTCTATATTCTGAGGTGGTTAAGTCAGCTGCTAAATGAACAGAATGAGCATTTGCTGGTGGTTAAACACAAGAATTTGACGTATGAACAAGATGTCGTTAACGTGATTCGTGTGTGTCAACTTCATTTTGATATGTCTACTGAGATACGGCAAATTGTGATAGTTTGCTTGCGGGGTCGGTTCTGATTTCAGTGCGCGATAGAACACGGAAATTTGGACTCTCTGAACTATGGCGCAAGGCCGCTTAAAATCTGGGAAGGTAGCTATATGGGTCTGTTAGGCGACATCTTATTTGAGCTGCATGTTTGTTTCTATGCATAAAAAAGCACTTTGTAGAAAAATAGTTTCCCACCCATCTGGTCATCTGTAATGGAGGAATGGTGGTTATATGAGTCTTCTAGGAGATGAAACGTGGTGGTATGGAGAATGTAACAAGGAAGAAATCGTACTTGAGCTGCAAATCTGTTTTACTGTATTAAAATGTACTTTGAGGGAAGAGGGTTCGGGAAAACACATATATCCGTGCCGTGCTCACCGCTCAAATTGCTATGCAATGATCAGATATGAGGCTCCACCCAGAAAACGGGAGGCAAGCCCTCCTGCAATGCGGGGGTGGTGTTAAGAGGGACTTTATGGGTGGGATAAAAGCAATTGACACGTACATTATTAGCTTGTTTAAATACACCGAAACGTAAAAACGCGAGTACACAATTTGAACGGCTAGAAATTAGTTGTAAACGGACGAAAAAATAAGCATTGAGGGCTTTGAATAGATTTTCCAGATGAACTGATCCCAGTTAATGATGATTTATCACATTGAAGAAAAACGTAAAAAGAATATATCATGGTGGCTACGAGCGAGGATATAATTGAAGGTTAAAATATCGACAGCCTAACCCATAACCCTAGACCCATAGATCCAAACTTCGCCCAAAACCTAACCTCTAACCTTAGCCCTAAGACTAACTTCTAACCTCAACGCTAACCTCAACTACTAACCTTCAGACTAACTCTTTCCCTTCCACCAACATCCAACTCTAAATTCGAACTCTAAACCTAACCCTAAACCGAACACGAATCATAATGGTAATGCTTCTGGGAGGCGTAACGGTCAATGAGCGAAAAGGAAGAGGGGTTAACTGAAGCCTAACCAAATACTAGGTGGGGCCACGTATCTTATCCCTACCAATTGTTATTTCACGATAGTCGCATCGTCTACTTTGGGGAATTGCGCGATGCCTCCACATCCCAAGCCCAAATTCAGAGAATTTAAGTGATGGCGGTTAAACAAACGTCAAAACGGTGAAATCTTATTTTGAGGTGCAAGTGCCATTAATAAAATTAATTGGCTGGATAGGGATGTTTTGTGCATGGGCAGATTGTTAACTGCAGAGAGTTGACTCACTTGGATGTGTTCACGCTCGGCCTTCTGCGCTTGATACTCTCTCTCCTCGTTCAGCAGGCGTTCCTCACGGGCTTTCACAAAGACATCATAATTGCCACGATAAGCATCTAGTCGTTTGGACGTCAGATGAATGATGTCTGTGGCTACGCAATTGAGGAACGCCTGGTCGTGTGATACGATGATCATAATACCAGGCCACGACTGAGGGATAAAATATTTTACGCAGTCAAATCGTAGCTACTTACAATACATAGTAGTAAACATAAATTGTGTAACATTTGTTTGCACCTGGACGTAACCTTCCAGCCAGATGAGGGCTCGCATGTCCAACATGTTAGTCGGTTCGTCCAAAAGCAGGAGATCTGGTCTGGCAAAGAGTGCTCGCGCCAATGCGAGACGCATCCGCCAACCACCAGAAAACTCCTTGGTGGGCCTGTTCTGAAAAACAAAAGTGAGTGGTGGAGTAAATCTACTGAGAACTAACAATGAAAATGGACTGATCACCGGTTAGGGAGGGGGTTGAGGACAAAGCTGTACCTGCATATCAGGATCAAAGCCCAAACCATAAAGAATGGCCGCAGCCCGTGCTGGCGCACTGTCCGCATCGATCTCGACGAGTCGGTGAAAGATGTCACCAAGGCGCCCGCCGCTGTCCGCCTCTGGGCCCTTCATGGACTTCAAATTGGCAAGTTCAGCTAGCAGGGTCGCCCGCTCAGTGTCGGCTTCGAGGACGCTTTCAATGGCTGGTGTCATGTCACCGATTACTTCCTGCTCCACATGGAGTACACTGACGCCTTGTGGTAGCCGCAAGTCGCCGCTATTGGAAGATAATAAATACAGGATGGATGTGATTAGGAGTACATTGTAATGTTCGTGTGGTCAGGCGCTGAGCTTAAAGGAGCAGCGGCGGCCAGACCAGAGTTTATCTGTTGAGGCTGAGAAATGAATGCAGATGGTGATCCGAGACATACAAAGCTAACCCTCTGGCGCTGGACATCGTCAGTCTCCACGTTTAAATAAAACTAGTAGTGGGCCAATGCTGCCGTTCTGACTCGAAAGAGCATCTCTTTTTGTTCTTAAAATACTGCTCCATCCCCATCGAAAAATACGGCACGAATTTGATAGATATGAAGGACAGCAATGATCTATACAGGCCAAAAATGTGATGCCCAGGAAACGATTAGGAAGATGTAAACGTCATCGCTGGAACCTGAAGTTTCGGATTTATGCCCGAACCCATAATCAGGGGCCGTAGCGGATAGGGGTACTTTGTGCACAAGATATTACAGTATTTATGTGATGCGGTTACTATGCCACCGCATACCTAGCAAAAATAAACGTTCCCCCTTTATTGCGCGTAGTTGCCTTAGCTGCGATAATGGCCGGTATTCGAGTCGTAAATCGCCGAGATTTCATCACCCTAGTTGGATGTGGGCGTGATAAGGACTCAGTAATTCAGCCGACCGACGCTGGCGCTGGAAACAGTGTTCACATGCGCGCTCCCTTGTGGCTAATTAGCCCGCCTAGGCTAAGACTCAGTACTGAATATGGAGGTAAAGGTCAGTTCACTGGGCGGGCAGCGAACCACCACTCAAGTACCTGCCAAGTGCATTCTCTCCTGTGTCAGTTGCAACAGTGGAAAAGCAAGGATTCGTTGTTCAATAGCTGCCGGGCCAGATGGTGTCTCACCATTTATCCTCAAGTCTTGTTGCTCACAGATAGCTACTGTGTTGACACATCTTATCAACATACCCCTCACGGAGTCCAAGATTCCTGGCGTTTGGCGTACAGTAAGGATTACTCCTGTCCCTGAAAAAATCCCCTAATATTTGCCCTAAATCTTTCCGACCAATTGCCTGCTATTCCGCTTTAACGAAGCTTACTGAACGAGTCACCTTAGATACAATTATACCATTCTCCTCCACTTTCTCCGATCCGCTACAATTTGCATATAAGGCCAGGCGCAGTATCCTAGATGAAGTTGCTCTTCCGATCCATTCTGCTCTAAGAGACTTAGATAAAGGCTGCCGTTCGTACGCATGCGCACTTCTTGACTTCTCCGCGCCATTTCCTCAACAAAACATCCTCCTGTGGCTCTCCCTGTAGGGCGGTTATTTGGCTCGAAGACTATTTTACTTCCCGCACTCAATTCGTACAATCCGGCAGGCGGAAATCCGCGGTCCTTCCTAACAACTGCGGAGTTCTTAAGGGTGCCATTTTATCCCCTCACCTCTTCTCCCTCCACACTGATGATTTGAGATCGCCATATGACTGTCTGTATTTAAAATATGCCGATGATATAGTTGTCGGCCATCCTCTTAGAGATCAGACGCGTTTCCAGTCTTTGAATGGTGGTCTGGACTATGTCCCAGCATGGTCCTCAGACAATGGTCTTCTTCTGAACACTTAAAAATCTGTTCAGTGTGTTTTTCGACTGTGGCCCTCTTCTAGTCCTGAATTGCTGGATGTCCTCTCCAACCAGGTATCCTCCTTTCGGTAACCTCGCATCCAATCTTTCATTCCCTCTTCATATTGATACTCTATTTACTAAAATTCGTAAACTTCTTTATTAGATCCGTCGTTTACGTTCCTACCACACACCGCAATCTATAATCTGGCGATTTAGAGATGCTTGTATTCTCCCTCTCATTCTCTATTGTTCTCCTGTTATTTTTCTCGCATTGCTTAAAAATGAGTTGCTGATTTTAAAATGCATCCTCAGAATGCTATCTTCTGTTGTTGGTGTTTCTTATATTGTTTTAGTGGGTACAGTAATAGAACGATACTTTACAACGGTTAAACAATTCGCTAATCAAATTATTGACAATGTTATCCATCCCCTCCACTTTGACTTAATTGCCATGAAGTCTTCCTGTCCCATGCGCCGAGACTTTCGATATATTTTTTGCCATACATCGGCATACCAGCTTTCTGTACTACCGTTTCTAGCACGCTATCTTACGTGTAAAGAAACAGAAATCCAGAAACTGAGATTGGAATCGTCTCCCCATTAGATGTCCAGTTTTAACCTTTTGATTCTGTTAATTTATTGTATGGTCTCAGTGAATGGATCCACTGTTTTTGCTGAAGATTTAGACTAATGCGTTCAAAATAAAGCGTATTCCTCTCTCTCTAAAAAGACTTATCACCAACGTCTGATGCCATTTATCGGATCTGGTGCAGTTGCGGGCAGGACAATTACGTCGGAAAAAGTGCAAGACGGCTCTTGACATTTATGACCGAACGCGTAGTAGCAGTGCAGATAAATGATATCAGTTCTCAAGTTGTGTCTCATTCAACAGGACCTGGCTGCATATTGAAGTTTGGCGAAGTTGAAATTCTCGCAAGCTGCTTGAACTGTGGTTCGCTGCTCCCACCCCTCCCCCCCTGATCTCCTCATATTCAGTGATGAAACTAAGCCTGAGCAGGGGGGGAGTGTGCGAAGGTGAACACAGTTTCCAGCGCCAGTGTCGGCGAGTCGAGTGATGAAATTTCGGTGATCAACGACTCCAATCCCGACCATCAACCAATTATTGCGCCAAGTCCAAAAGTGCGACCGTTTATTTTGCTAGGTATGCGGTGGCATAGCCATGACATCATATAAATAATGCAGCCCCTTGTGTGGGTACGGACATGAACCCAAAGCGTCAGGTGAATAAAGCTCTTGTTCCAGCGATTGCGTCTACTTCCGCCAGGAAAGGCAAAAGCTCTCATTGTTGCACTTTGAAACAAATAATTGACTGTAAAGGGGAAAGCGTAAACCAATTTAAATTTAATGTATCGGGGAGTATGCTAAATTGGCCCTTATCTACTAAAATTTGACATAAGTCTCCTTTAAACGCATTTTTTCGTTCATACACAAATATAGTCAAGAGAGATCAGAGCCGGACCAACGTAAAGATCGCAGTATTTCTGGTCTTGCATCATGGAGGTAAGTGAGAAACCAGGGAGATTACAGCTTTTTAATATCCTCAGAAATTAGTCGCTAACTTGGAGTAAATCGGCCCAGACCGAAGGTTGATATGACTATTTGGGCCGATGTCCATCAGGCACAGCGAGATAACCGCGAAATATTCATAAACTGTAAACATGCAACCAGGAGTAGATACATAGGTTACATGTTAGACCATACTAAAGGCAATAGGCACTATCTAAACGCCCAGACATGTGTTTCCCCGATATTCTGCCGCTGCATGACACAGATGAGAGAGGGTCGGCTCATTGGTGGGTACTCCCTGCGTTCCCCGTGTACTTTCTGGTAGATAATCTTGTCCTAAAATTGCAGCCGAACCCCTCGCAGATGTGTCATGCAGCAAGAGAATATCGCTGAAACACACGGCTGGACGTTCAGCTAGTACCGGTGCTTTTAAGTATGGTAACCAGGGGAATTTTATGCATTTCACTTTTGCTGTTTTTCAGCCAAGTATCACATTTAATTTCCAGTTTGCCAATAATCTAAGCGTTGTATACCGTTTTTCAGGTGACTTTAATAATTGCACGTAACCCTCACCTTAATCTCTAAGATAGTTTCCTTGGAATTTAGCGCAAAGCCACAAGTATTGTGGGCGGTTCCTTTTCTTGTGTCCTGTTTAGGCGACCATACAAGGCATCCTTACAAAGAAAGGCACGAGGAACACTCACCAGGCCAAAGCACGTAACAGGGTTGTTTTGCCATAACCGTTGCGTCCAATAAGACCATAGCGTCTACCAAGGGCCAGATGCATGCTCGCACCCTGCAGCAGTACCCTGTGAGACGAAGGAGGAGGAGGAGAGGGACAGTCAGCAAAGCATACAACACGTGATTACTTGTCAACACCCTTTGAGATGGGGGGGGAGGTTAGTCAGCGCAAGTGCTGAGTGGAGGGCACTAGCAGAAACAAAATTAGGGAGGGGAGGGTTAGCTATTGCCAACGCATGCATCCCCAAAAGGCTTTCGCTGGATTTATTCCCGCTAACAACAATACGATCGGCAAAGTTAGGGAACAACACCATGGACAGTGCAGCAATCCATCAGGGCCTATGATGCCTCTTGAGTTAACATTGTTTTGAACCAGTAATCGAAAAGACTGGTAGAGACCTCTGCCGGAACTTTATAAAACACTGTGGATTGACAGTACTATTCCGAGTCGAAAGA
The DNA here is from genome assembly GCA_017591395.1 of Schistocephalus solidus. Taxonomy (NCBI): domain Eukaryota; kingdom Metazoa; phylum Platyhelminthes; class Cestoda; order Diphyllobothriidea; family Diphyllobothriidae; genus Schistocephalus; species Schistocephalus solidus. Next base: position 86,388 of record WEDG01001727.1, read on the forward strand.
CCTGACGGGTATAAACATTCTACTAAGATCAGCGGCAGGCCAGACTTTTGAAAATCTGGGTCAGACTCTCAATTTACCTGCTATAAAGTTATCTGACCAAGAAAAAAAACACAACGAAACATGAGTCTGAGTGAATGCACGTACCTGCTGCCGAAAGAAATATCAAAGTTTTCAATATGTATGTCTGTGACCTTTCTAAGAGATCCGTCAGCCGAGGTGGCAGTCTTTTCCCTTCGATCGGGCTGCTGGTTTACACAGGCTGTATCAGTCTCCAAGGCAACGGTCCTTCAGGGGGTAGAGGTAACTAAATGACGGAAACTGCAGATGAATGAACGTACTTAGAGAAATCGCTGTTACTGGACTTTTTGGATGTCTTCTCTTTGAGTTTGGCTTCGGCTTTCGCTAATTTCTTCTTGTCAACAGTCTGCATATAGGGAGGAATGGAAATGGCTTAGGGTATTCAAGGATTATGCGTTGCACATGAAATCACAGTAAAAAAAAAATAAAGGGACATTTTGTCCATCAAACATGACGACGAGCATCATTACCACCGAGGAGTAGTGGCGACTAGCACGGGATGAGGGGAAGAGTAGGGAGTGAAACTTAAGCAGCAGTGAATTAACTCCTGTCTCTCACGCAGTAGGTTCCAGTGACATGACGAAATCAAGAGCACTAATTATGCGTTTAGGCGCAGTACTTAATCTGAAAAAAGTAACTTTATACCTGATCCACGACGTGACTGGACACTTTACCATAACTTAAACGGAATCGCAAAACTTATAGAGACAAGTTGGCTATCCTGGCTTACTCTCGTTGTCATTAGAAACGATCATCGTAATGTGATCGCTAAGTTGAGCCCAGTAACATGAGACCCCAAGCGATAGACGGGAGCCAAGTGGAGTCAGAATGAAACAACTATCTTGTGCAACAAATTATTCGATACAAATGTTAATCCACGGAAATTTGTGCCCACGCCATACGTGGCGCACGTGCAAACAGTCAGCTTTTGCACCATACCCCAGCAGGACAACCCTTGTTAGAAGAGACAGTAATGTAGCGGCTAGAGTAGAAGCGTACTTTGAGCAAAGTCAAGATACGACGTAAGACACCCATATGAGGGATTTGTTGTGAACCGAAGCTAGAACTGCCGTCTCTGGCGGTAATAGCCGCTAGCAAGGCCAAGTCGTATATTGACGGCGCTAATGTACGCCTGGGTGTGCATGCGGCGGTGATGTTTCGTTGATTATGCACGTGCATCGGGACCAGTCGAGAGTACTTGAGTCTAGTGGTGTGAGTTGCATTACAGGAGGGACGGTGTGTCTAGTGGTCAGTTCCAATATCCGAAGGGTAGCCTGCTGAAGTAGGTCATGGAGATTTGTGTCTATCTGAATGCGCGTGTTGCAGTCGATCAGACTTTGCGCCTGAAAACGATCGCAGGGCACACGAAGGACCTTGACGGAGTGGGACATTGAATAAAGACGACGCGCATCATAATAGTGGCTGTCACTTATAATAATGACTTCCGGATGAATTAAACTGTGTTGTGAAACACTTGGGCTGAATGGGCGTCACTTTCTTGACCCATTCCCACCAAGTTCCAGTGGTAGACCAAACCATGACGAGTGGAAATAGGAGTAAACGTACTAGGTGGTGAGATAGTCTTCTCTCATTCTGTGAGTGCAATGCACATGCTGATTTTGGGAGGTACGCGGTGTCGTGGGCGGAGAACTCCAGTCAATGGAGGTTCGTCATTGTGGCTGGATGGAGGTTTCATGACTTTTCACTGACGAGGATCTACTGCCACGGGTACAGTGCCGATAGTTTCCATGATCATGGTCGCAGCAAGTACTTGTAAGCACGTTGTCGGCAAGATGACAGTGGCTTACGGATGCAAAACATATGCTTAAACACTAGAAGAAACAACCACCAACGTTCCCATTCCCGTGTCCTTCGACAGAATGCCGAAGTGACGCAGGCAATTAACAACTATCATCGTGCCCATATTGGCAGCGGACATTTAGGACATGTATTGGTCTCGTTGGATACAGTCGGATCCAGTATAATGGCAACAAAGCCAGTCAGCCTTGCAGCTCACAAAACACCACCATCATGCCCGCCACTACCACCCACACCGTTAACGCCAGCAATGAGGCCTCGGTTTAAACTTTACCCTCATTGCAGCCGCACCTTCAAATCGAACATCAGCCTCGTCGGACACTTGTGAATCCAGCCAACTAAGACCAGGGAATTGGGGATAGAGGTTCCGGTATACACTCACCACTCTTGTCTCACCGACCCAGACTGCCGCAGAAAATTTGGTCATCGTATGAACCCCTTCGATCATGTACGCATCTATGAAAATCTCCAATAAAACAGCCCGGTCCAGATTTTATCAATACACGTTGCTCTACCTGCAAACGTGCGCATACACCCTATTTTATACTCGAATCTAGTCCACAACACGCACAAGCGCGACTTATATCCTCAGTGTACCCTGCAGCAAACATGCAATCCACTTTGCCAGCGCCAGTATGTCAGATCACTCAAGTGACAGATAAGTAAAAAGCATGTTCTTCGGTATGGTATGGTACATGAATGGGAACCAGGTCGTTAATGGCACGTGTAGACGGGTTATTTCACTTTTTTAGCTGTTTTATTCACAGCACATTCTGCACTATAATAAATTTGACACGCTTAAATCTACCACGATGCGCTTTCAGTTGTGGTTTACAAAGCTACCTACTGACAAAAACCTCAGGCCTTCTTATGAATGCGGTTCGGGGTGCAATATCTCCTTAATTTGGCCTTGATGGCACTCTCACCTATGTCGGATTTCAAACCCTTCATGAAAGGTAACCTCGAACACATAAATAAGCGTAGATCGGCTGTTTAGCAGTGTCAGTCACCGCGGCCGCGCCCATATCCGATCGTCAACCCTATCTTGACACCTAAACAAAGTGGATGAGAGAGGAATTCGGCTGGTGCTGTGCACGTCCATTTCGATTTAAAATAGTTCTCGCTCAAGTCACAACCACCGGGCCCACCTCGTAGGGCAGCGGTGGAATTTTTTACATGCTCTACAAGAAGTCTACTTTTTCAGTTGTTATTGAAAACCAGTAGCTTTGGGGTTTTCATTAAAGTAACACAATTTGATATAGGCTTAGATTTTATTGTGTTATGCACTTTGTAATAGTCAGATTATCTAAAGCTAATTCAAGCGATTATTTCCTGATTTGTATTACAGCCTGTAAATTTAAGCTTTGAATGGCAAAGACAGATATGCATAAACAAATAACTACACATTTAACATCTCACCGACGCGTTTTCCCGCTTAGCCATCCAAATACTCGAAGTATTTATAACGCGGTCGTTGAAGTTGTTGACAAGACTTGCCATATGGACCGGTTCGTCAAGTGCTGTCGTACCGTCTAGTTCCCAGTTCCTGGTTACAAAATGGTAACAAATGAGTATTATGGGTTCGTAGCACTCTTGATTAAGTGGCAAAGCCATGTTTGCCCTGTCTTCCATGTAAAAATGTAGATTTGTTTCTAATTTTTTGGCAGTGTTATCTATCCAGTCAGCGGTTAGCAAGCAGGTCTTATAACCCAATGGTTTGACTTAATTCTTGAAATTTTGTTTCGGACACCTTTTTGCTAATGTTTCATCACGTTTAGCTGAACTATATATCGAGACTGAAAAATGAGTAAATTGAGTGTTGAAGTCTGCTAAAAACAATATTGTTAAGGAAGTAAAAAAAGGCCGGAAATTTTCGAAATTTAGTCCGCTCTGGAGTAATGCCACGTTTGCCAACGTTATAAACCGATAAGTCTTATAAGGTATTCGTAGTTATTATTTAGAGCTATATTCATAGATGGTCTATTCATTGGAAACTGGAGATTTGTCTCGTAAAATCGCTAACCCCCAGTCAGCAGTGTCGTGTTCATTTTTTATACTCAAGTGTCTTCGAACGAACTAAAAATGGTTCAACCTACCTGAGACAATGCAAGATAACAGATAGCCTTAGTGATACTGTTAACAAATAAAAGTGATGCCGGTTCTTTCTTTTCATGCTATTTGGGCACTGGATAAAAAATAACTACAGTGAATCTCAGATAGTGTTTCTTAAATGTCTGTTTACCAAATGATTCTTTTTCATGTCATATTAATGTTGTTTTCCAAAAATCCGTACATGGGAGTTTCAAATGGCGCAGAAAAATTACGGTAGAACTGTCAGAACATGCTGCTCAAGGGCTGTAGTTTTAAGTTTAGAGCTGATAAATTGCCGGCTTCCTATTATGAGGTTCATAGCGAACTTGGTGCACGAAGAGAATCATGCTTTTTCTACTTGATTTATCCGACTGAAGTATGGGATTAATATTAGCTGTAGTTGCGCTAGATATTCGGACTCTTTAGTGGCACAGGTCGTCATTTCATAATTTTCACCGTCATTTAAAAACATACAAAACAAAAAGGTTTATGCCAGTGCATATCAGTATAGAGGTCAACTATTTTTTTGCACGACGCCATCCAGGGCGTATCTGGCAATCGGCCCTGATAGTTGTCGGTCCATCATTTTATATCTGTAGAAAAGAATCCGGCAAAAAGCCAATAACTCTTGCTTGAGCTTGATCTTCCTGTCTCAGATCGTTGGTTTATGTTTGGTTGTCATACGCACACCAACCAAAGGCACTATATGGTCGACAACTTCAAAAATATTTGATGAATGTGCTATTTGAATGAGTTGTATTTTACCCCCCCCCTCTCTCTCTGTATTATGTAACGGACTTGTGTAACTACATATTTGTAAAAATACATCCACCGAAGTGAGATCTCAGCTGGTTGGACTTTAAGCTCAAGGTTACGGTGTTAAACACATCGATAGCGCTCTCGCATAGCGGCGGCTTCCACAACAGATTTTTAAAAAAATTATTAAATCTCATGAACTTCATAGCTTTCTGCGCCTCAACAACCAAAATTAACAACCAATATGTTTGCCATATTATCCTCCTAAATTTCGATCTCAACATTCCATGAAGTAGGCAATCTACCTTACTTCGCTGCTACTGTTTCAAGTGGTGTTATCCTGCGTGATCTAGCCGGCCCCAATAATCTTGCTGTACTTAGCCGCTTCCATAACAAGCACGTTACTAGGAGCGTAGGAGATAGACTTAACGCCTATTTACTAAATCTAAGCAAAGCAAAAACAGATATAGCTCTGCGCTCTTTTTTACACAACTATATATACTGTATACTAATATGACATAACCATGAACTATGCAATTTTATCACAAAAACAAAAAAATGGTTCCTCACGGGCGAAGGATTTGAAATAGGTCCATGCATAGTTTCTTTATCCCAGAAACATCTAAATCCGGATTCGAGCCTTCCAGAAAGCTACCAACAGCTTCAAAAACCTCCTCGGGTGATTCGAAGTGATCACCATTCTCAGTAATAATGCCTTTAGAATGATAAAGACGGTCAGGAAATTGCGCATGTACAAACCCTCAAGATAGGCGTCGACGTCCTCATCCATGGAAGGAAATATCCTTCTAACTTCTTTCATTGCTTCAGCGTATTTTGCCTGCATAACGGCGAAGAAAAGCAAACCTGGGTGATCAAACGCGCGGTCAGTCTATTCAAAAAGGCGTCCTCCAAGGAGCGTATTAAATGTCAGCTTGCAATGTGGTGGTTCAGTGCTCGGAGGTCTCCGACTCTGGCTCCCAATTCATTAACGCATGGGTTATTCAATAGTGTGGTTACCTTCAGGAAAGATTTCTGAAGGCTGTTTTTAGAGGATAGCAAGGTCTCGCCTTATAAGCCTAATGACAGTGCCTTTCCGGGTGCTCAAATGCAATTATCTATCTATGTATACAAATTCTCGACAGGTGTTGATGTCCGGGTTTTTCGGTTACGTTGAACTTCTGGAGAGTTTGATAGTCCCTCCTGTAGGTGAGTAGCTACATGGGTAACAGCGAGGACAAGACAAATTTGTCTTTAACTTGTTATCGTACACTTCGCGTAGTTCATAGGACACCTCGATTTGTCCCAGTAAGATTCCGTCGAATAAATATGATCGACGGCTTAAAGGTCCCTTAATCAGAAAAGAGAAATAAAAATTTCATACACAAGTTTGACTGAGGTAAGTAATTGTGTGCACAGTGTGGGAAATTAGTTTCTTTTTTAATGCACACCCTGTGGGTATTCTGACAGCAAAGTGAGGTAGACATTGATGAGTAAAGTCCAGGACAAATAATAAGTCGAAACCAGCCACTTTTATGAGGTCTTAAGACTTTCGCCCATAAGCTTCTTCTCTGTATCTCTAAAATAGCAATGGAAGCAATTACTACAACAGTAAATTTGGAAAATTTAAAGTCATCGGTATGAGTGACTGTGGTGCAATCTTCCACCACTGACACAATCTTGACTTTATGTACCGTAGTTCCGAAGCGAATGAGTATCTAGTTTTCATTAAAGGTTTTACTAATTTTTGTTAGGACCACTGGCAGTGAGGCCGTTCCATGCTCCAACAACCCCGTCTGAGGAGGCGCTTCATCGGACATCCGTATAATTCAGCTTCCTCGGCAGTTTAAGGAGGTGACCAAGTAGGTTATCTGTATCAGCCAATTTTACGAAGTCAACCAGCTCTTTGGAAATACTTAAAGCATCTGACAATTCGGAAAAATTTGAATGATTTTTACCTCGTAGTTGCCTGTAATTGAGATGAATCGAAGCAAATTTAGCCATTCTGGCTTCGTAAGATAGAATACCAAGATTCTTGTCCATCTCCGTAGTTATCGTCTGTACTCGCCTCCGCTGTAGATAATCCTTCTTTAACCACGGACGATAGGTCTGGACCACTTACTCGAAGTGAAATTAGATCTTTCGCCTCATGCCGGTAGACTAACGGTCAAAACTGCTCAGATTTGCGGCTCTATTTCTTATAATTTCTACCTTCCTGAAATTAAATTAAGACTTTATCGTATGTTTGTGCTTCCCATTCTTGATTTTTGCTGTCTTTACTTCGGGTAAATGAATGAATCTAGCCGTTTAAAATGTAAAATGTCCAAAGACATTTCACAATAAATCTCATGCATCCGACTCTTTCCGATAATTCCTACTCAATTAGATGCCAGCTGGCGTAGCTAAAATTTATATGAGTCAGGAGACTGGAAGCAGGCTTTTGTCTCCTTTTTTGACTACATAATAGCTCAAATCTCCCCAAGCTTCCTGTCATTACCCCCGTTATTCTTCCTTATAACCTACGAAATTCAGCACTGATTATACCTCCTCCTGCATCCTCCACGTGTAGACTTTCTCTATTCTTTGCTTCTAGGTATAGCTTTCTTTTGAATAAATTGCCAATTGAGTTTAGTTCATTAACTTGTCTATCTGTATTCAAGCGAAGACTACACATTTGTCTTGACACTGATCCTATTAACCTTTAATTCCTCATCTTTTCCCAGTAGCTTTACCCATGACTCGGAGAAACGACCATAGGGAAGTTAAGTGACCCTCTTGAAACTGTTTTTTCACTACCTCGAGTCCCTCATGAACCCTGATGTCTCCTTATACCACCATTCATTCAAAAGATTAAGTCTTTCGAACGCACACATTCGAACGTATACAGTCTAAAATGCTCCCGTTTCTTTGGATACTTACCATCATCAAAATTCAATTCTGGATCCTAAGATACTGAGGCCTCAAGTTCATTGACGCCTTTTCGCGGGATTTTGTTTCATGTGCCATAGTGATCAAGAACGAACCATATCAATGTTTCTTTATCTCATTCTGAATTGCTACTGCAGTATTAGCCTACTCTAACGCCTTACCTTAATTTCCTTAGCAGTTATTTCTCCTACCCTCTATTCGAAGATGTTGGCCTATTTAAATCTGTCTCCCATTTTTAAGGTAGGGTTTATTCACCGCCTATTTTATAGTTCACTATTAATTTTCAAATCATCACGTACTATTGCCCTAACAGCACGAGTTCTGCCTACATTATAAAACATTTTTAAATTATATCTGCACAAATTTTCCCTAATTTTATTTCGTTACTAATTTTTGATTAGACAATGCCTTCCCAGCGCTAACCAAATGTCAATTCAAAAATTCAATCTCTGGAGATTGTTTATTGTTTCTTGCGCCCTGACGATTATTGCTGCATATTTAGCCAGATGTATCCAATCCCCCTGTTTTGGTTAAAATTTACAGGCACTTGGTAGGCTGTTGCCTGGCTTGTTTACCGGATGATTCAATAAAAACGAGCACGCTGTCTATATGATTTTTTGTCTTCTATTTTGAGGTTTGTTTCCCCTTCGCATTGACATCTTTTCAATCCTGTTACCAGTGTCCCCATTTTCACCCCGATCGATAGGAAATGTTATGTTGCCAAGCTTCTACTCGGTTTGAAGGCCCCTGCCTCCCTTTGACCAAATAGAGGAGCAACTCGTCGTCTGCACTTGGGAAGTTTGGTGGTCCGTATACCGTCAGGAATTGTATGGGTTTTTATTCATTCCGCAACCATCATGTAATCACAGGCAAGATGCTCAATCCAGACACCTATAATGATGAGGACGGGAATACCACCTAATATACAACCTGTGGGACACTGCCTTCTACTGGACACCTATAATTATACACGTAACCGTTTCTTGGCCTCATCACCTATTTTCTGACTTTTCCATTAGCATGCACGAGTAGGACTTCTACCGTCTATACCACATAAGTAGTTAAAGTTTGTTTTTGTCTCCTGTGCAGGAGAATTTCCTTAAAAACACTCCCCTATGACCTAAATGCCTCGATATACGCCGGACATTTTATTTTATTTATTTATTGCCAGTTTACAGGCAAGGGTCCAAAAAATATACAGTAGAGGGTCAAGCTGACAGTGAAAAACTCCTGATCGTTGTTTCAGGTGTTTTTCAGGAGAAAAACTGCAGCTTATTGAGTAATTAAAGTTCTGGACAGGGACGCGTAAACACAGGTGCCCGGTAAAGAACCTCTCCATTCAGTGTTACGGATCCGATATTCTGCACCAGCAGGTATTTTCGGCGAGCGGCTGTTCGCTGTCGACTGAGAAATAAGCCGATTGAGGTCTTCAGCGCCAGTAATTTTTTTCCCTCAGCATGAAGACCGGCACAGGATTCAGAGTCCATGAACGCCATCAGAACCGAAGAGAGCTTCAACAGAGTCAGCACCCAAAAGTTTTGGAAGGTGTCCTGAATGTAGAAAACTAGTGACAGTTCGCGTAAACAAGGGATAGCTTTGCTGAATTTGATACTTCTAGGTAGCTTATTCCAGATTGCTATAGCGTTTACCGAAAAACTGTCGGTATCTAACTGTGCGCCAAAGGAAGAAATAAAAAAATACATCTCGATGACTGATGCGCCGAGAGTGGTCGAGGTGCCCTCAGAGATGTAAGGGGGTTAAATGTACTGACTGTTTAGTAGTTTAAACAGTAAAAATAGTCCCTTCTGTAATCTGCGAAGCCACAGCGGGTCAAGGCTTGTAAGCTCACAGCGTTGTTGGTAGGACAGGTTTCGGTGCTCTGAATAGAAAAACTCTTTTGTAAAGAAGTGCTGGACTGATTCTATCTTCTTTCGTTCACTAGCGTGCAGATGGCTAAATAGAAACGAGCAATATTCCAGACTAGGCCTGACATACATTTTTATAGAGGCTGATTCTAATTTTGACGGTTTTTGAAATTTCTGAGAATAAACCCAGTAGTTTGGCGTGCTTTCGAGACAATCAGGGCGCAGGGCTCTGACAGACAAAAGGTCAAGGTCAAGGCGCGCAGGTCGATTTTGCAAGTGAAATCTAAAATTTGAACGTCGTCTGCCGAGCGTCAATGTGGCTTTTATTGCAGATAAAAGTTTTGCATTCTAGCCCTTAATCGCATATAATTACCTGTGGTCTTTGTCTTTAACATTAGTGTTGAACTATACAGTGTCATACTATTCACCCGACATAGCCTCATTTTCGTTCTCAACTTACGGATTTATTTGTTTCCCTGCCATCTTTATTGACTAAATTGTTGATAAAGTTTTGAATTTCTAGTCTTTAGACAACTACAACTTGCTTTCCCTATAAATCCTCGTAGAAAACGTAGAATTATAAAGGCCAAGATAGAATTGCTGAAATTTTCATAAATTTATTTTTACCCTGCGTATCCTGCGTAGATTTAACTCTTATTTTCGACGAAAGATGAAAACCAACAAGCTCAATTCGTCGTAAACTACATGCCTCGGGACCAAAACGATGCTTGAATACACCTAAGTTTCGGACATTGACTCAAAATGTCCAACCCATAGTTAGCTAAACAGCTAGATTCGTCCGCTTTTACAGAACTGCAACGACTTCATTATGAAGTTTGATCCATTTTGTCTATACTCGGCAATCTGTTCGATGGTAACCTATCTGATGTTCCTCTCAGGATTGCAGGTATCTGATTCGCTTGTTCACTTGGTCGCCAGCGAGGCTTTTGATAGACAGAAACGCAATCACAATTTTCTCCCAAAAAATGCTCCCATACACAGACGCCCAGTTGACGTTGCTATGGACTTTTTGTACTCGGGTGGTTTCAACTACAAAATAGTGGAAGCAAAACGCCTCTTCGCGTAGCAAGAATCCTCCTATACTAGTTAAATTGTTTTCAACAGTTGAGCGACTAATCTTGCTCAACGAGGTCGCACTTCTCGCTATTTGGAAATGACAAATGTTTCCTTTGTCGAGATCTTACACCAATGGAGCGAAGAAATGGTCCTTCTTATCATCAATTTCTCAACCTAATATTCATAAGTCTGGTCGTATTTCCACCAACGTCAATGCAACTGCTAATTCATCTCTCAGATGTCTAGTTCGGTCAGCCCCTCCACTCAACCTTCTACTTCGTCTCCTCGCGGCCGAATACTGCAATTTCGGTGCTTTCAGCCCGCCTGTAATGTCTGCGACCCCGTCTAAAAGCATTTATACCGTCTCAACCCGTCTAAAGCACTTAGACTGCCAGCTTCCCCTTAAACGCAATTCTCCAGGCCTCTCCGGGAAATTTCCCGACAAATCGCATAAATAACCTTCTTCAAATACAAAATCCGCAATCATCTAAATTTAACTTATTTAACCCTCCACAAGCTAGCTCGTCCCATAACCCCACGGGTCATCTTATACCCTCAATTATATCACCTAAGACAGGTTTTCCGAAGGACGTAAATCTAACCCAGACCCAAAAGCAAGATAGCGCAGGTCTCAGTAATCGCATACTGCCCTCTCCAAAACTAAGCAAGCCTCTCCAACAGGCAAATAACCCCTAACCATGTTAACCGATATACAAGACTCCGACTTTTCCAGCATTTAATTCTTTATAGCTGTTTGCCATTCCCAATCAGCCCTTTATATTCCCATCTAACTTCCCGTCATTCCGTTTTTAACTACCAACAGGCATATCCCGGTCGTAACCCCTATGGTGGTTCGATACCGTAAAGTTTTATTCCTACATTTTCAGATATCCCTCTCAGACTTTTGGTAATGACGTTCTATATACCACCGTTATGGCGCAGTTTGCAATTACCCTCCAAGCCACAATAATTTCCAACTTAATTACCCACCGCCAAATTTTTTAATTAATAACGATAACCCTAGTTTGGATACTCGAACTACCCTAGATGTCATATTACTTAATGCTAGATCTGTTATAAATAAGATGGCCCAACTTAGAGCCATTGCTTTCGAGTTAATGCCTGATGTTTTATGTAAAACTGAAACTTGGACCCTTCCCTTAATTTCAGACTCTTTTATTGTCATAGACCAGTACGATCTCTACCATCAAGACCGCACTAGTAAGCGTGGTGGTGGTTTTCTTCTCTATATTAAAGCTTCATTTAAGCACTTCGCGTTTGATCTAGATGTCACGTCATTCTCTGGTAATTACTGCTTCGCATCCATTATCCTGTCGCCCTGGCAAAAGGCTATTCTCGGATGTATTTACTACCCGCCTAATTCATCATCCGATGATGATGTGAAACTTTGTGCAATTTTAAATTGGTTTCGGAGTCCAATTTTAACATTAAAAATAATCGCTGGGGATTTTAATTTTCCAGAAATTGACTGGATTTCAAACTTTTGTCCACCCAGATTTCAGCCTTTCCTAGATACCATTAATTTCTCTAATTGGTCACAGCTTGTCCGTTCTTCAACGAGAGACAAGCATATTTTAGATCTGATTTTCACAAATGACATTGCTCCCCTCTTCGTTGATTTTAAGCAGGGCCTCTTCCAAAGTGACCATACATTAATTCACTGTTGCTTACCAATTGTCTCATCGAAAAAGGCTAGCGCCGTTCGTACCTATCATAATTTTGACCTCGCAGATATGAGCTTAATTAACAACTTTTTGGACTCATTGGATTGGCAGCATCTCTCCTCCATGAACGATGCAGCAAGTTTTTCTGACTTAATGTCAGTCGTTTCAAATAACATCCTGAATTTGTGCCAACCAAAATTGTCAAGCCATACACTTCGAATCCACTGTCCCCCACTTTTTAGGCCAAGACTAAAGAAATTGAGGAAGCAATTAAAAGATCAATATACTAGTTCGTTATCTGTACATCTAAGGATTGCAGAGATTTTTGAATTAGCCTCTAAGATTCGGCTTGCACGGGACAGACAGAGGGAATCACGCGCACCAGCGAGCCAAACTCTGCAAAAATCTGTTGCTCAACTGTTCCGCCGTCGATCCTGCTCTAAACGAGGTTATGAAATACCTCCATTACTTAATGAAACTATGAAATTCGTTCTCGAAGACTCTGAGAAGGCAGAATTGTTTAGTGCATTCTTTGCAAATCATCTTACGATGGAATCTGAACCGGTTCCGACGTTTCAGGCATCCTCATTTAATGTTATCAGTACCATTGATTTCTCCATAGAACTAATTCGTAAGCAAATAATGCGTCTGAAAAACTCGCACTCTTCGGGGGACTGACGGTATTCCAAACTCAGTTATTAAGAGAGTGCCGAGCTTTCCCCGATTGCTTAGCCATGTATTCTCAGTTTATCTTTAAACGGATTCTTTCCTGACTCATGGAAGACATCTATTATTCTTCCTGTCTTCAAGTCGGGATCTCGTTCGGACGTAAATAATTATCGAGGCGTTCACAAAACCCCGGCTCCTGCAAAACTTCTTGAAAAATTATTTTTAATCAAATTCTCGAATTTTGCTTAGAAAAATAGGCTCTTAAGCGACTCACAATATGGTTTTCTACCTGGGAGATCATGCGAAGTGTGTCATTTAGCTTTTCTTAACCTCGTCACTTCCCTTCGTAATGAGCAGCAGACAGTGGTTGTGATCTACTTTGACCCGAGCAAAGCCTTGACAAGGTACCGCACAAACGTCTTCTGGTGAAACTGGAAGCCCTCGGCATCCGGCCTCCTCTCCTTGACTTCATTGGTTCCTACTTGTCTAACCGCAGCCAGAAGGTCTTAGTAGGTAATAGCAACTCGACGCCTCAACCGATCACGAGTGGCGTTTTTCAAGGCACGGTTCTAGGTCCTCTTTATTCTGTACATAAACGAAATTTCAGCTTTACTCACAAATTCACAAACTTTTTGTTTACGCTGACGATCTCAAGTGCATTTATTCATTTTCAAAGACACTGCCAATAGTTGCGTGGATAAAATCAACACTGATCTACTTATGCTCTCACGTTGAGCTGTAATTTGGCAGATGGAGTTTTCTTCATCCAAGAGTAGTTTTATGTGTTTTGGCCCCCGCTAAGCTTCCTGGACCCATCGTATTTCAAAAATAGTACACTTTTAGAAAAATCAACCATAAAAGACTTAGGTCTAAGTTACACGAATAAGCTAGCATTATCGCCTCATGCAGATCGAATTTCTGCAAAGGCTGCACAGATATGTGGTTTTATATCGCATAATTTCTTCCTTCCGGAAATAAAGTTAGACCTGTACCGCATGTTTGTTCTTCCTATCCTAGAATACTGCTGTCCCTCTTTGGGCTGATGAACGCCTCTGACCGCAGTAAGATTGAAAAAGTTCAGAGGGTTTTTACTCGAAGACTATTTCTCTCCTGGATCCAGTATCTCTTATACGGATAGATGCCAGTTAGCAAACATTAAATTTCTGTGGGTTAGAAGACTCGAAGCCGGTCTCTGCTTCCTGTTTCGCGTTAACTCTAGCCCCAAATCTCCCACGAATTAACGCTCTACTCCGGTAGATCGACCCTATGCCACTCGTAATTCCTCCATGATCATTTCACCACCCCTTAGCTCCACAACCAACCGGTCTCAGTTTTTGCCTCCAAATATGCTTTCATCTGGAATAATCTTCCACTGCAAATTAGGTTGTCGTCCACATTAGCTATTTTCAAAACAAAGTTACGCAAACATTTAACTTCGGAAGATATAAAGTCCTTATTGTCTGTTTCCTTCCCTAACTCGCAACTTTTGATTTCGAAAAGGGTCCTCCTGGTATTTGAGGCAGTTCCCTTGATATTATAATGGTCTCTTATTATATATCCATCATCCTCTGCAGAGTCAATCTTTGCATTTACTTTTGCCCCCCTCATTTTTAAACTAGCATCGCCAAGTCTTGACAACCTTGGTACTTTCCTCCGCTTTTGCAACCCCCGACGATGGTCTCCAGGTTCAGTTGAGGATCAAGGCGGGTTCTGATAGTTTTGCTTTCTTTGATTGGTGGACTATGCAGTCGGCAAGGTCGCATCTCAATGATGATCTCATGACCTCTACTGTCCCGTCTTCGTTTTGACCCTGGTGTCCACGATGATTCCGTCCTCTCTGACCTCCACTGGTGGTTACAAACAGTAGCTCTGACTGCTAAATTATCTCACACGACAAGGAGCGTTCCGAACCCTCATACGTTGTCAGCATCATCACAGATCTATCCCATTGCATCTAGCTATTAATGTTTTAGTGAAGCAGTTTTTTCTCCTATAAAATTCGGCTCGCTGAACTCCGCCTCCAATTTAACCGTAGGAGTTTTTACTGCTTCTTTTTCTAGTTCACCGTTTATTTTAAAGATTGTTGTCTATTGTTTTAAAAATGGCAAATCGTTCTGAATCGGATATGCCTACCATATTGTTAATTTCGTTGTTAATATGGCTGCTCACATAGAGCAGCAATTATCCACTTTGTATTTATTTATACCGTGATACTAAGTTTGAAATGACGGGGCTCTCTGGCCTTAAATATACAATTTATTTATTTATTTATTTATTAAGACTACTAGAATACGATATGCCCAGATCCTTTATACTCCGCACATTTAGATCGTGGCTGTCTTTGCTTAGTGGGGCTGATGTTTGTCGCCAATAACCATAACGGAGCACTTTTTGCCAAGAAAGTGAGAGGTGCCATGTGCGACACCACTGAGCGAAGGCCTGAAGATCCTATTTTTAAGAGCTCAAGCACGATGTTGCGATCGACCGGTTTATATCGATAGGCACTTTTTAAATCGTCAGTGTACATAAAAGGCCTACCATACTGAAAACAATCAGAAACATCGTTGACAAAGAGGCAAAATAGAAGCGGGCCGAGCACGCAGCCCTGAATAACTCCGCTCCTCACATGCGTGGGGTTGGAGATAACATCAGAAATTTTAACCCGTTGTGTGCGAGCATTCAAATAGGGAAAATATTAAGTTCAGAAGCTTGTTACCTATGCCAAAGGAGGCAAGTTTCAGCAGAAGATCATGGTCAACACGATCAAAAGCCTTAGTGAAATCGAAGTAAACGGTGTATATTGCAAAACCGCTGTCTCTAGATTGTAGCACATGATCAAAGAAAGAGAGCTGGCAAGTGTCACAAGATCTGAGAAACCATGCTGAGCCGCATTAGTAGGTTATTCTTCTCTTAGGTGACACATCATCTTTGTCTTTGATCAAGGACTCGAAGATCTTCGAGACTGCTGGTAGTGTATTTATTGGTCTAAAGTCGTCAAATGACGTAGGTCGGCCGTGTTTCGAATAGCGTGCGATTCCTTCCATAAAATAGGAAAGTTTCACTTTCAAGAGCAAGATTAAATATCTTATACAGAAGGGACGGAAATATATCGTTTGCATCCGCCTTTAGAACGCTAACCGGGACGCCATCTGGTCCTGGACTGTAAGATTGACGAAAAACGCCGAATGGCATGAGGGTAACGTCGAGGAGTGTAAAGCTTTGGTTGCGAAGTCTTTTTCACGCACACTAAAAACGCAGAGAAAAACGCAGCACCCCGTACTTCGAGATGCTTTAGGAAACCCAATAGCTGACGCTAAGTTGACTGCTGATAGCTTCAATGCTTTCTTGTCTAGAACGTTTAGTGAACATACCGTCGCGCCCTTTCCTAACATCCGGGTTTGGACCGGTAACGTCCTCGAAACCATAACTTTTACCCTCTGGGACGGGACAGTAGCCATTCGGCGTTTTCGTCAATCTTACAGTCCAGGACCAGATGGCGTCCCGGTTAGCGTTCTAAAGGCGGATGCAAACGATATATTTCCGTCCCTTCTGTAAAAGATATTTAATCTTGCTCTTGAAAGTGAAACTTTCCCTACTTTATGGAAGGAATCGCACATACTGCCTATTCCGAAACACGGCCGACCTACGTCATTTGACGACTTTAGACCCATAAATACACTACCAGCAGTCTCGAAGATCTTCGAGTCCTTGATCAAAGAAAAGATGATGTGTCACCTAAGAGAAAATAACCTACTTAATGCGGCTCAGCATGGTTTTCTCGAAAAAAGGTCTTGTGACACTTGCCAGCTCTCTTTCTTTGATCATGTGCTACAATCTAGAGACAGCGGTTTTGCAATATACACCGTTTACTTCGATTTCACTAAGGCTTTTGATCGTGTTGACCATGATCTTCTACTGCTGAAACTTGTCTCCTTTGGCATAGGTAACAAGCTTCTGAACTTAATATTTTCCTATTTGAATGCTCGCGCACAACGGGTTAAACTTTCTGATGTTATCTCCAACCCCACGCATGTGAGGAGCGGAGTTATTCAGGGCACCGTGCTCGGCCCGCTTCTATTTTGCCTCTTTGTCAACGATGTTCCTGATTGTTTTCAGTATGGTAGGCCCTTTATGTACGCTGACGATTTAAAAAGTGCCTATCGATATAAACCGGTTGATCGCAACATCGTGCTTGAGCTCATAAAATAGGATCTTCAGGCCTTCGCTCAGTGGTGTCGCACATAGCGCCTCTCACTTTCTTAGCAAAAGTGCTCCGTTATGGTTATTGGCGACAAACATCAGCCCCACCTAAGCAAAGACGGCCACGATCTAAATGTGCCCGGAGTTATAAAGGATCTGGGCATATCGTATTCTAGTAGTCTTAATAAATAAATAAATAAATAAATTGTATATTTAAGGCCCAGAGAGCCCCGTCATTTCAAACTTAGTATCACGGTATAAATAAATACAAAGTGGATAATTGCTGCTCTATGTGAGCAGCCATATTAACAGCAGAAATTAACATTATGGTAGGCATATCCGATTCAGAACGATTTGCCATTTTTAAAACAATAGACAACAATCTTTAAAATAAACGGTGAACTAGAAAAGAAGCAGTAAAAAAACTCCTACGGTAAATTGGAGGCGGAGTTCAGCGAGCCGCCAATTTTAAAAAAATAGGAGAAAAAACTGCTTCACTAAAACATTAATAGCTAGATGCAATGGGATAGATCTGTGATGATGCTGACAACGTATGAGGGTTCGGAACGCTCCTTGTCGTGTGAGAGATAATATAGCAGTCAGAGCTACTGTTTGTTTCCACCAGTGGAGGTGTGAGAGGACGGACTCATCGTGGACACCAGGGTCAAAAACGAAGACGGGACAGTAGAGGTCATGAGATCATCATTGAGATGCGACCTTGCCGACTGCATAGTCCACCAATCAAAGAAGCAAAACTATCAGAACCCGCCTTGATCCTCAACTGAACCTGGAGACCATCGTCGGGGTTGCAAAAGCGGAGGAAAGTACCAAGGTTGCCAAGACTTGGCGATGCTAGTTTAAAAATGAGGGGGGCAAAAGTAAATGCAAAGATTGACTCTGCAGAGGATGATGGATATATAATAAGAGACCATTATAATATCAAGGGAACTGCCTCAAATACCAGGAGGACCCTTTTCGAAATCCAAAAGTTGCGAGTTAGGGAAGGAAACAGACAATAAGGACTTTATATCTTCCAAAGTTAAATGTTTGCGTAACTTTGTTTTGAAAATAGCTAATGTGGACGACAACCTAATTTGCAGTGGAAGATTATTCCAGATGAAAGCATATTTGGAGGCAAAAAACTGAGACCGGTTAGTTGTGGAGCTAAGGGGTGGTGAAATGATCATGGAGGAATTACGAGTGGCATAGGGTCGATCTACCGGAGTAAGAGCGTTAATTCGTGGGAGATTTGGGCTAGAGTTAACGCGAAACAGGAAGCAGAGACCGGCTTCGAGTCTTCTAACCCACAGAAATTTAATGTTTGCTAACTGGCATCTATCCGTATAAGAGATACTGGATCCAGGAAGAGAAAATAGTCTTCGAGTAAAAACCCTCTGAACTTTTTCAATCTTACTGCGGTCAGAGGCGTTCATCAGCCCAAAGAGGGGACAGCAGTATTCTAGAATAGGAAGAACAAACATGTGGTACAGGTCTAACTTTATTTCCGGAAGGAAGAAATTATGCGATATAAAACCACATATCTGAGCAGCCTTTGCAGAAATTCGATCTGCATGAGGCGATAATGCTAGCTTGTTCGTGTAACTTAGACCTAAGTCTTTTATGGTTGATTTTTCTAAAAAGTGTACTATTTTTGAAATACGATGGGTCCAGGAAGCTTAGCGGGGCCAAAAACACATAAAACTACTCTTGGATGAAGAAAACTCCATCTGCCAAGTACAGCTCCAACGTGAGAGCATAAGTAGATCAGTGTTGATTTTTTTCCACGCAACTATTGGCAGTGTCTTTAGAAAATGAATAAATGCACTTGAGATCGTCAGCGTAAACAAAAGTTTGTGAATTTGTGAGTAAAGCTGAAATTTCGTTTATGTACAGAATAAAGAGAAGGGGACCTAGAACCGTGCCTTGAAAAACGCCACTCGTGATCGGTTGAGGCGTCGAGTTGCTATTACCTACTAAGACCTTCTGGCTGCGGTTAGACAAGTAGGAACCAATGAAGTCAAGGAGAGGAGGCCGGATGCCGAGGGCTTCCAGTTTCACCAGAAGACGTCTGTGCGGTACCTTGTCAAAGGCTTTGCTCAGGTCAAAGTAGATCACAACCACTGTCTGCTGCTCATTACGAAGGGAAGTGACGAGGTTAAGAAAAGCTAAGTGACACACTTCGCATGATCTCCCAGGTAGAAAACCATATTGTGAGTCGCTTAAGAGCTTATTTTCTAAGCAAAAGTCGAGAATTTGATTAAAAATAATTTTTTCAAGAAGTTTTGCAAGAGCCGGGGTTTTGTGAACGCCTCGATAATTATTTACGTCCGAACGAGATCCCGACTTGAAGACAGGAAGAATAATAGATGTCTTCCATGAGTCAGGAAAGAAATCCGTTTAAAAGATAAACTGAGAATACATGGCTAAGCAATCGGGGAAAGCTCGGCACTCTCTTAATAACTGAGTTTGGAATACCATCAGTCCCCGAAGAGTGCGAGTTTTTCAGACGCATTATTTGCTTACGAATTAGTTCTATGGAGAAATCAATGGTACTGATAACATTAAATGAGGATGCCTGAAACGTCGGAACCGGTTCAGATTCCATCGTAAGATGATTTGCAAAGAATGCACTAAACAATTCTGCCTTCTAAGAGTCTTCGAGAACGAATTTCATAGTTTCATTAAGTAATGGAGGTATTTCATAACCTCGTTTAGAGCAGGATCGACGGCGGAACAGTTGAGCAACAGATTTTGCAGAGTTTGGCTCGCTGAGTGCGCGTGATTCCCTCTGTCTGTCCCGTGCAAGCCGAATCTTAGAGGCTAATTCAAAAATCTCTGCAATCCTTAGATGTACAGATAACGAACTAGTATATTGATCTTTTAATTGCTTCCTCAATTTCTTTAGTCTTGGCAAAAAGAAAGTGGGGACGGTGGATTCCGAAGTGTATGGCTTGACAATTTTGATTGGCACAAATTCCAGGATGTTATTTGAAACGACTGACATTAAGTCAGAAAGACTTGCTGCATCGTTCATGGAGGAGAGATGCTGCCAATCCAATGAGTCCAAAAAGTTGTTAATTAAGCTCATATCTGCGAGGTCAAAATTATGAAAGGTACGAACGGCGCTAGCCTTTTTCGATGAGACAATTGGTAAGCAACAGTGAATTAATGTATGGTCACTTTGGAAGAGGCCCTGCTTAAAATCAACGAAAAGGGGAGCAATGTCATTTGTGAAAATCAGATCTAAAAATATGCTTGTCTCTCGTTGAAGAACGGACAAGCTGTGACCAATTAGAGAAATTAATGGTATCCAGGAAAGGCTGAAATCTGGGTGGACAAAAGTTTGAAATCCAGTCAATTTCTGGAAAATTAAAATCCCCAGCGATTATTTTAATGTTAAAATCGGACTCCGAAACCAATTTAAAAATTGCACAAAGTTTCACATCATCATCGGATGATGAATTAGGCGGGTAGTAAATACATCCGAGAATAGCCTTTTGCCAGGGCGACAGGATAATGGATGCGAAGCAGTAATTACCAGAGAATGACGTGACGTCTAGATCAAACGCGAAGTGCTTGAATGAAGCTTTAATATAGAGAAGACAACCACCACCACGCTTACTAGTGCGGTCTTGACGGTAGAGATCGTATTTGTCTATGACAAGCAAAGAGTCTGAAATCAAGGGATGGGTCCAAGATTCAGTTACACATAAAACATCAGGCATTAACTCGAAAGCAATGGCTCTAAGTTGGGCCATCTTATTTATAACAGATCTAGCATTAAGTAATATGACATCAAGGGTAGTTCGAGTATCCAAACTAGGGTTATCGTTATTAATTAAAAAAATTTGGCGGTGGGTAATTAAGTTGGAAATTATTGTGGCTTGGAGGGTAATTGCAAACTGCGCCATAACGATTGGTATATAGAACGTCATTAACAAAAGGCTGAGAGGGATATCTGAAAGGTGTAGGAATAAAACTTTCCGGTATCGAACCACCACAGGAGTTACGACCGGGATATGCCTGTTGGTAGTTAAAACGGAATGACGGGAAGTTAGATGGGATATAAGGGCTGATGGGAGATGGCAAGCAGTTAAAAGAATTAAATGCTGGAATGTCAGGTCTTGTATATCGGTTTAAATGGTTAGGGTTATTTGCCTGTTGGAGAGGCTTGCTTAGTTTTGGAGAGGGCAGTATGCGATTACTGAGACCTGCACTATCTTGCTTTTGGGTCTGGGTTAGATTTGCGTCCTTCGGAAAACCTGTCTTAGGTGATATAATTGAGGGTATAAGATGACCCGTGGGGTTATGGGACGAGCTAGCTTGTGGAGGGTTAAATAAGTTAAATTTAGATGATTGCTGATTTTGTATTTGAAGAAGGTTATTTATGCGATTTGGCTCGGGAAATTTCCCGGAGAGGCCTGGAGAATTGCGTTTAAAAGGGGAAACTGGCAGTCTATGTGCTTTAGACGGGTGAGACGGTATAAATGCTTTAGACGGGGTCGCAAACATTACAGGCGGGCTGAAAGCACCCGAAATTGCAGTATTCGGCCGCGAGGGAGACGAAGTAGAAGGTTGAGTGGAGGGGCTGACCGAACTAGACATCTGAGAAGATGAATTAGCAGTTGCATTGACGTTAGTGGAAATACGACCAGACTTATGAATATTAGGTTGAGAAATTGATGATAAGAAGGACACATTTCTTCGCTCCATTGGTGTAAGATCTCGACAAAGGAAACATTTTGTCATTTCCAAATAGCGAGAAGTGCGACCTCGTTGAGCAAAGATTGAGTCAACCTCAACTGTTGACAACAATTTAACTAGTATAGGAGGATTCTTGCTACGCGAAGAGAGGCGTTTTGCTTCCACTATTTTGTAGTTGAAACCACCCGAGTACAAAAAGTCCATAGCAACGTCAACTGGGCGTCTGTGTATGGGAGCATTTTTTAGGAGAAAATTGTGATTGCGTTTCTGTCTATCAAAAGCCTCGCTGGCGACCAAGTGAACAAGCGAATCGAGATGCCTGCAATCCTGAGAGGGAACATCAGATAGGTTACCATCGAACAGATTGCCGAGTATAGACAAAATGGATCCAAACTTCATAATGAAGTCGTTGCAGTTCTGTAAAGCGGACAGATCTAGCTGTTTAGCTTTTAACTATGGGTTGGACATTTGAGTCAATGTTGAAACTGCTAGGTGTATTCAAGCATCGTTTTTGGTCCCGAGGCATGTAGTTTACGACGAATTGAGCTTGTTGGTTTCATCTTTCGTCGAAAAATAAGAGTTAAATCTATGCAGGATACGCAGGGTAAAAATAAATTTATGAAATTTCAACTTAATTCTATCTTAGCGCTTTATAATTCTACGTTTTCTACAGGGATTTATAGGGAAAGCAAGTTGTAGTTGTCTAAAAGACTAGAAATTCAAAAACTTTATCAGCAATTTAGTCAATAAAGATAGCAGGAAACAAATAAATCCGTAAAAAGTTGAGAACGAGAAATGAGGCTATGTCAGGTGAATAGTATGACACTGTATAGTTCAACCTAATGTTAAAGACAAAGACCACAGGTAATTATATACGATTAAGGGCTAGAATGCAAAACTTTTATCTGCAATAAAAGCCAATAACGACAGTATAAACGAAAAAAAAACGTTCAAATTTTTAGATTTCACTTAGCTTTTAAAAATCGACCTGCGCGCCTTGACCTTGACCTTTTTGTCTGTCAGAGCCCTGCGCCCTGATTGTCTCGAAAGCACGCCAAACTACTGGGTTTATTCTCAGAAATTTCAAAACCGTCAAAATTAGAATCAGCCTCTATAAAATGTATGTCAGGCCTAGTCTGGAATATTGCTCGTTTCTATTTAGCCATCTGCACGCTAGTGAACGAAAGAAGATAGAATCAGTCCAGCACTTCTTTACAAAAAGAGTTTTCTATTCAGAGCACCGAAACCTGTCCTACCAACAACGCTGTGAGCTTACAAGCCTTGACCCGCTGTGGCTTCGCAGATTACAGAAGGGACTATTTTTACTGTTTAAACTACTAAACAGTCGTACATTTAACCCCCTTACATCTCTGAGGCACCTCGACCACTCTCGGCGGATCAGTCATCGAGATGTATTTTTATTTCTTCCTTTGGCACGCACAGTTAGATACCGACAGTTTTTTCGGTAAACGCTATAGCAATCTGGAATAAGTTACCTAGAAGTATCAAAAATTCAGCAAAGCTATCCCTTGTTTACGCGAACTGTCACTAGTTTTTCTACATTCAGGACACCTTCCAAAACTTTTTGGGTGCTGACTCTGTTGAAGCTCTCTTCGGTTCTGATGGCGTTCATGGACTCTGAATCCTGTGCCGGTCTTCATGCTGAGGGGAAAAAAATTACTGGCGCTGCAGACCTCAATCGGCTTATTTCTCAGTCGACAGCGAACAGCCGCTCGCCGAAATACCTGCTGGTGCAGAATATCGGATCCGTAACACTGAATGGAGAGGTTCTTTACCGGGCACCTGTGTTTACGCGTCCCTGTCCAGAACTTTAATTACTCAATAAGCTGCAGTTTTTTCTCCTGAAAACACCTGAAACAACGATCAGTAGTTTTTTCACTGTCAGCTTGACCCTCTCCTGTATATTTTTTTGGACCTTGCCTGTAAACTGGCAATAAATAAATAAAATAAAATGTCCGGCGTATATCGAGGCATTTAGGTCATAGGAGGAGTGTTTTAAGGAAATTCTCCTGCACAGGAGACAAAACAAACTTTAACTACTTATGTGGTATAGACGGTAGAAGTCCTACTCGTGCATGCTAATGGAAAAGTCAGAAAATAGGTGATGAGGCCAAGAAACGGTTACGTGTATAATTATAGGTGTCCAGTAGAAGGCAGTGTCCCACAAGGTTGTATATTAGGTGGTATTCCCGTCCTCATCATTATAGGTGTCTGGATTGAGCATCTTGCCTGTGATTACATGATGGTTGCGGAATGAATAAAAACCCATACAATTCCTGACGGTATACGGACCACCAAACTTCCCAAGTGCAGACGACGAGTTGCTCCTCTATTTGGTCAAGGGAGGCAGGGGCCTTCAAACCGAGTAGAAGCTTGGCAACATAACATTTCCTATCGATCGGGTGAAAATGGGGACACTGGTAACAGGATTGAAAAGATGTCAATGCGAAGGGGAAACAAACCTCAAAATAGAAGACAAAAAATCATATAGACAGCGTGCTCGTTTTTATTGAATCATCCGGTAAACAAGCCAGGCAACAGCCTACCAAGTGCCTGTAAATTTTAACCAAAACAGGGGATTGGATACATCTGGCTAAATATGCAGCAATAATCGTCAGGCGCAAGAAACAATAAACAATCTCCAGAGATTGAATTTTGAATTGACATTTGGTTAGCGCTGGGAAGGCATTGTCTAATCAAAAATTAGTAACGAAATAAAATTAGGAAAATTTGTGCAGATATAATTTAAAAATGTTTTATAATGTAGGCAGAACTCGTGCTGTTAGGGCAATAGTACGTGATGATTTGAAATTAATAGTGAACTATAAAATAGGCAGTGAATAATCCCCTACCTTAAAAATGGAGACAGATTTAAATAGGCCAACATCTTCGAATAGAGGGTAGGAGAAATAACTGCTAAGGAAATTAAGGTAAGGCGTTAGAGTAGGCTAATACTGCAGTAGCAATTCAGAATGAGATAAAGAAACATTGATATGGTTCGTTCTTGATCACTATGGCACATGAAACAAAATCCCGCGAAAAGGCGTCAATGAACTTGAGGCCTCAGTATCTTAGGATCCAGAATTGAATTTTGATGATGGTAAGTATCCAAAGAAACGGGAGCATTTTAGACTGTATACGTTCGAATGTGTGCGTTCGAAAGACTTAATCTTTTGAATGAATGGTGGTATAAGGAGACATCAGGGTTCATGAGGGACTCGAGGTAGTGAAAAACAGTTTCAAGAGGGTCACTTAACTTCCCTATGGTCCTTTTCTCCGAGTCATGGGTAAAAGCTACTGGGAAAAAGATGAGGAATTAAAGGTTAATAGGATCAGTGTCAAGACAAAATGTGTAGTCTTCGCTTGAATACAGATAGACAAGTTAATGAACTAAACTCAATTGGCAATTTATTCAAAAAGAAAGCTATACCTAGAAGCAAAGAATAGAGAAAGTCTACACGTGGAGGATGCAGGAGGAGGTATAATCAGTGCTGAATTTCGTAGGTTATAAGGAAGAATAACGGGGGTAATGACAGGAAGCTTGGGGAGATTTGAGCTATTATGTAGTCAAAAAAGGAGACAAAAGCCTGCTTCCAGTCTCCTGACTCATATAAATTTTTAGCTACGCCAGCTGGCATCTAATTGAGTAGGAATTATCGGAAAGAGTCGGATGCATGAGATTTATTGTGAAATGTCTTTGGACATTTTACATTTTAAACGGCTAGATTCATTCATTTACCCGAAGTAAAGACAGCAAAAATCAAGAATGGGAAGCACAAACATACGATAAAGTCTTAATTTAATTTCAGGAAGGTAGAAATTATAAGAAATAGAGCCGCAAATCTGAGCAGTTTTGACCGTTAGTCTACCGGCATGAGGCGAAAGATCTAATTTCACTTCGAGTAAGTGGTCCAGACCTATCGTCCGTGGTTAAAGAAGGATTATCTACAGCGGGGGCGAGTACAGACGATAACTACGGAGATGGACAAGAATCTTGGTATTCTATCTTACGAAGCCAGAATGGCTAAATTTGCTTCGATTCATCTCAATTACAGGCAACTACGAGGTAAAATCATTCAAATTTTCCGAATTGTCAGATGCTTTAAGTATTTCCAAGAGCTGGTTGACTTCGTAAAATTGGCTGATACAGATAACCTACTTGGTCACCTCCTTAAACTGCCGAGGAAGCTGAATTATACGGATGTCCGATGAAGCGCCTCCTCAGACGGGGTTGTTGGAGCATGGAACGGCCTCACTGCCAGTGGTCCTAACAAAAATTAGTAAAACCTTTAATGAAAACTAGATACTCATTCGCTTCGGAACTACGGTACATAAAGTCAAGATTGTGTCAGTGGTGGAAGATTGCACCACAGTCACTCATACCGATGACTTTAAATTTTCCAAATTTACTGTTGTAGTAATTGCTTCCATTGCTATTTTAGAGATACAGAGAAGAAGCTTTATGGGCGAAAGTCTTAAGACCTCATAAAAAGTGGCTGGTTTCGACTTATTATTTGTCCTGGACTTTTACTCATCAATGTCTACCTCACTTTGCTGTCAGAATACCCACAGGGTGTGCATTAAAAAGAAACCAATTTCCCACACTGTGCACACAATTACTTACCTCAGTCAAACTTGTGTATGAAATTTTTATTTCTCTTTTCTGATTAAGGGGATCTTTTGCCGTCGATCATATTTATTCGACGGAATCTTTACTGGGACAAATCGAGGTGTCCTATGAACTACGCGAAGTGTACGATAACAAGTTAAAGACACAATTTGTCTTGTCCTCGCTGTTACCCATGTAGCTACTCACCTACAGGAGGGATTCACATCAAACTCTCCAGAAGTTCAACGTAACCGAAAAACCCGGACATCAACACCCGTCGAGAATTTGTATACATAGATAGATAATTGCATTTGAGCACCCGGAAAGGCACTCGTCATTAGGGCTTATAAGGCGAGACCTTGCTATCCTCTAAAAACAGCCTTCAGAAATCTTTCCTGAAGGTAACCACACTCATTGAATAACCCATGCGTTAATGAATTGGGAGCCAGAGTCGGAGACCTCCGAGCACTGAACCACCACATTGCAAGCTGACATTTAATACGCTCCTTGAGGACGCCTTTTGAATAGACTGACCGCGCGTTTGATCACCCAGGTTTGCTTTTTCTTCGCCGTTATGCAGGCAAAATACGCTGAAGCAATGAAAGAAGTTAGAAGGATATTTCCCTTCCATGGATGAGGACGTCGACGCCTATCTTGAGGGTTTGTACATGCGCAATTTCCCGACCGTCTTTATCATTCTAAAGGCATTATTACTGAGAATGGTGATCACTTCGAATCACCCGAGGAGGTTTTGAAGCTGTTGGTAGCTTTCTGGAAGGCTCGAATCCGATTTAGATGCTTCTGGGATAAAGAAACTATGCATGGACCTATTTCAAATCCTTCGCCCGTGAGGAACCATTTTTTGTTTTGTGGATAAAATTGCATAGTCTCATGGTTATGTCATATTAGTATACAGTATATATAGTTGTGTAAAAGAGCGCAGAGCTATATCTGTTTTTTGCTTTTGCTTAGATTTAGTAAATAGGCGTTAAGTCTATCTCCCACGCCCTAGTAACGCGCTTGTTATGGAAGCGGCCAAGCACAGCAAGATTATTGGGGCCGGCTAGATCACGCAGGATAACACCACTTGAAAACAGTAGCAGCGAAGTAAGGTAGATTGCCTACTCTCCATGGAATGTTGAGATCGAAATTTAGGAGGATAATATGGCAAACATATTGGTTGTTAATTTTGGTTGCTGAGGCGCAGAAAGCCATAGAAGTTCATGAGGATTTAATAATTTTTAAAAATCTGTTGTGGAAGCTGCCGCTATGCGAGAGCGCTATCGATGTGTTTAACACCGTAACCTTGAGCTTAAAGTCCGAACCAGCTGAGATCTCACTTCGGTGGATGTTTTTTACAAATATGTAGTTACACAAGTCCGTTACATAACACAGAGAGGAGAGAGAGTGGGGGGTAAAATACAACTCATTCAAATAGCACATTCATCAAATATTTTTGAAGTTGTCGACCATATAGTGCCTTTGGTTGGTGCGTATGACAACCAAAACATAAACCAACGATCTGAGACAGGAAGATCAAGCTCAAGCAAGAGTTATTGGCTTTTTGCCGGATTCTTTTCTACAGATATAAAATGATGGACCGACAACTATCAGGGCCGATTGCCAGATACGCCCTGGATGGCGTCGTGCAAAAATAGTTGACCTCTATACTGATATGCACTGGCATAAACCTTTTTGTTTTGTATGTTTTTAAATGACGGTGAAAATTATGAAATGACGACCTGTGCCACTAAAGAGTCCGAATATCTAGCGCAACTACAGCTAATATTAATCCCATACTTCAGTCGGATAAATCAAGTAGAAAAAGCATGATTCTCTTCGTGCACCAAGCTCGCTATGAACCTCATAATAGGAAGCCGGCAATTTATCAGCTCTAAACTTAAAACTACAGCCCTTGAGCAGCATGTTCTGACAGTTCTACCGTAATTTTTCTGCGCCATTTGAAACTCCCATGTACGGATTTTTGGAAAACAACATTAATATGACATGAAAAAGAATCATTTGGTAAACAGACATTTAAGAAACACTATCTGAGATTCACTGTAGGTTATTTTTATCCAGTGCCCAAATAGCATGAAAAAGAAAAGAACCGGCATCACTTTTTATTTGTTAACAGTATCACTAAGGCTATCTGTTATCTTGCATTGTCTCAGGTAGGTTGAACCATTTTTTAGTTCGTTCGAAGACACTTGAGTATAAAAATGAACACGACACTGCTGACTGGGGTTAGCGATTTTTACGAGACAAATCTCCAGTTTCCAAATGAATAGACCATCTATGAATATAGCTCTAAATAATAACTACGAATACCTTATAAGACTTATCGGTTTATAACGTTGGCAAACGTGGCATTACTCCAGAGCGGACTAAATTTCGTAAATTTCCGGCCTTTTTTTACTTCCTTAACAATATTGTTTTTAGCAGACTTCAACACTCAATTTACTCATTTTTCAGTCTCGATATATAGTTCAGCTAAACGTGATGAAACATTAGCAAAAAGGTGTCCGAAACAAAATTTCAAGAATTAAGTCAAACCATTGGGTTATAAGACCCTGCTTGCTAACCGCTGACTGGATAGATAAACACTGCCAAAAATTAGAAAATCAAATCTACATTTTTACATGGAAGACAGGGCAAACATGGCTTTGCCACTTAACTCAAGAGTGCTACGAACCCATAATACTCATTTGTTACCATTTTGTAACCAGGAACTGGGAACTAGATCGTTTGTACGACAGCACTTTGACGAACCGGTCCATATGGCAAGTCTTGTCAACAACTTCAACGACCGCGTTATAAATACTTCGAGCATTTGATGGCTAAGCGGGAAAAAACGCGTCGGTGAGATGTTAAAATGTGTAGTTATTTGTTTATGCATATCTGTCTTTGCCATCTCAAAGCTTAAATTTGCAGGCTGTAATACAAATCAGGAAATAATCGCTTGAATTAGCTTTTAGATAATCTGATCATTACAGCGCATAACACAACAAAAATCTAAGCCTCATATCAAATTGTGTTACTTTAATGAAAAACCCCAAAAGCTACTGGTTTTCAATAACAACCGAAAAGTAGACTTCTTTGTAGAGCATGTAGAAATCTCCACCGCTGCCCTACGAGGTGGGCCCGGTGGTTGTGACTTGAGCGAGAACTATTTTAAATCGAAAATGGACGCACAGCACCAGCCGAATTCCTCTCTATCCACTTTGTTTAGGTGTCAAGATAGGGTTGACGATCGGATATGGGCGCGGCCGCGGTGACTGACACTGCTAAAACAGCCGATCTACGCTTATTTATGTGTTCGAGGTTACCTCTTCGCGAAGGGTTTGAACTGACATAGGTGGGAGAGTGCCATCAAGGCCAAATTAAGAGAGATATTGCACCTCCGAACCGCATTCATAAGAAGGCCTGAGGTTTTTTGTCAGTAGGTAGCTTTGTAAACCACAACTGAAAGCGCATCGTGGTAGATTTAAGCGTGTCAAATTTATTATAGCAGAATGTGCTGTGAATAAAACAGCTAAAAAGTGAAATAACCCCGTCTACACGTGCCATTAACGACCTGGTTCCCCATTCATGTACCATACCATACCGGAAGAACATGCTTTTTACTTATCTGGGCCACTTGAGTGATCTGACACTGGCGCTGGCAAAGTGGATTGCATGTTTACTGCAGGGTACACTGAGGATATAAGTCGCGCGAAATGTGCGTGTTGTGGACTAGATTCGGAGTATGTAAATAGGTGTATGCGCACGTTTGCAGGTAGAGCAACGTGTATTGGATAAAATCTGGACCGGGCTGTTTTATTGGAGATTTTCATAGATGCGTACATGATCGAAGGGGTTCATACGATGACCAAATCTTTCTGCGGCAGTCTGGGTCGGTGAGACAAGAGTGGAGTGTATACCGAACCTCTATCCCCACCCCTGGTCTTAGTTGGCTGGATTCACAAGTGTCCGACGAGGCTGATGTTCGATTTGAAATGTGCGGCTGCAATGAGGGTAAGTTTAAACCGAGGCCTCATTGCTGGCGTTAACGGTGTGGGTGGTAGTGGCGGGCATGATGGTGGTGTTTTTGTGAGCTGCAAGGCTGGACTGGCTTTTGTTGCCATTATACTGGATCCGACTGTCATCCAACGAGACCAATACATGTCCTAAAATGTCCGCCGCCAATATGGGCACGATGATAGTTGTCGTTCGCGTCAATTTCGGCATCTCTGTCGAAGGACACGGGAAATGGGAACGTTGGTGGTTGTTTCTTCTAGTGTTTAAGCATGATGTTTTGCATCCGTAAGCTACTGTCATCTTGCCGACAACGCTGCTTACAAGTACTTGCTGCGACCATGACTGGCGGAAACTATCGGCACTGTACCCGTGGCAGGTAGATCCTCGTCATGCGAAAAGTCGCTTTGAACCTCCATCCAGCCACAATGACGAACCTCCATTGACTGGAGTCTCCGCCCACGACACCGCGTACCTCCCAAAATCAGCACGTGCATTGCACTCATACAGAATGTGAGAGAGATGACTCATCTCACCACCTATAGTACGTTTACTCCTATTTCCACTCGTCATGGTTTGGTCTACCACCGGAACTTGGTGGAATGTGGGTCAAGAAAGTGATCGCGCCCATTCAGCCCAAGGTGCTCTACAAACTACAGCTTTAATTCCATCCGGGAAGTCATTATTATTATAGCAGTGACAGCCACTATTAATATGATGCGCGTCGTCTCTATTCACCGTCCCACTCCGTCAATGTCCTTCGTGTGCCCTGCGATCGTTTTCAGGCGCAAAAGTCTGGATCGACCGCAACACGCGCATTCACAGACAGACACAAAATCTCCGCGACCGCCTTCCGTTGGGGAGTGCTCACCCTTCGGATATTGAACTGACGACCAGGACACACCGTCCCTCCTGTAATGCAACTCACACCACCAGACTCCAAGTACTCGACTGGTCCCGATGCATCGCATAATCAACGAACATCACCGCCGCATAGCACACCCAGGCGTACTATTAGCGCCGTCAATATACGACTTTGGCCTTGCTTAGCGGCTATTACCGCCAGAGACGGGCAGTCTGTAGCTTCGGTTCACAACAAATCCTCATATGGGTGTCTTACGTCGTATCTCGACTTTGCTCAAAAGCACGCTTCTACTCCAGCCGCTGCTATTACCGGTCTCTTCTAACAAGGGTTGTCCTGCTGGGGTATGGTGGTGCAAAAGCTGACTGTTTGCACGTGCGCCACGTATGGCGTGGGCACAAATCTCCGTGGATTAACATCGTATCGAATAATTTGTTGCACAAGATGGTTGTTTCATTCCTGACTCCACTTTGGCTCCCTGCCCATCGCTTGGGGTCTCATGTTACTGGGTTCAACTTAGCTGATCACATTACGATGATCGTTTCTAATGACAACGAGAGTAAGCCAGGATAGCCAACTTGTCTCTATGTTGTGGCGGATTCCTGCCAAGTTATGGTAGCGTCCAGTCACGTCGTGGATCAGGTATAAAGTTACTAGATTAGTACCGCGCCTAAAACGCATAATTAGTGCTCTTTGATTTCGTCATGTCACTGGAACCTACTGCGCGAGAGACAGGAGTTAATTCACTGCTGCTTAAGTTTCACTCCTACTCTTTCCCCCATCCCGTGCTAGTCGCCACTACTCCTCGGTGGTAATGATGCTCGTCGTCATGTCTGACGGACAAAATGTCCCTTATATATACGTGATTACGCAACGCACAACCTCTGAATCACTCCTCAGCCACTTTCCCGCATTCCTCCTACATGCAGACCGTTGACAAGAAGAAATTAGCGAAAGCCGAAGCTTTCAAACTCAAAAGAGAAGACATCCAAAAAGTCCAGTAACAGCGATTTTCTCTAAGTACGTTCATATCCATCTGCAGTTTCCGCCATTTATTACTTCCTCTACCCCTGAAGGACCGTTGCTTTGAGACTGATACACAGCCTGTGTAAAACCAGCAGCCCGGATCTGAAGGGAAAAGACTGCCACCTCGGCTGACGGGATCTCTCTTTAGAAAGGTCAGCTAGACATACATATTGAAAATCCTTTGATATTTCTTTCTCGGCAGCAGGTACGTGCATTCACTCAGACTCATGTTTTCTGCTTGTGTTGCTTGGTCAGATAACTTTATAGCAGGTAAATTCGAGAGTCTCGACCCAGGATTTTCAAAAAGTCTGGCCTGCCGCTGATCTTAGTAGAATAAGTTTATAATTCCGCGTCAGGCCTTTCTTGACTCCCGGGAATCAGTACTCGTCAATCCACAGTGTTTTATAAAGTTCCGGCAGAGGTCTCTACCAGTCTTTTTTTGATTACTGGTTCAAACAATGTTAACTCAAGAGGCATCAGGCCCTGGATGGATGCTGCACTGTCCATGGTGTTGTTCCCTAACTTTGCCGATCGTATTGTTGTTAGCGGGAATAAATCCAGCGAGCCTTTGGGGATGCATGTTGGCCAGCTAACCCTCCCTCCTCTAATTTTGTTTCTAGTGCCCCTCCACTCAGCACTTGCGCTGACTAACCTCCCCATCTCAAAGGGTGCTGACAAGTAATCACGTGTTGTATGTTTTGCTGACTGTCCTCCTCCTCCGTCTCACAGGTGGTACTGCTGCAGGGTGCGAGCATGATCTGGCCCTTTGGTAGACGCTATGGTCTTATTGGACGCAAACGGTTATGGCAAAACAACCCTGTTACGTGCTTTGGCCTGGTGAGTGTCTTCGTGCCTTTCTTTGTAAGGATGCCTTGTATGGTCGCCTAAACAGACACACAAGAAAAGGAACCGCCCACAATACTTGTGGCTTTGCGCCAACTCCAAGGAAAACTATCTTAGAGATTAAGGTGAGATAATGTAACTGAACGAAGTATTACCAA